>NIPM01000113.1:162297-231612 GCA_002738285.1 Holacanthella duospinosa
AGTATGGAGAAAGTTCGCAAACTATTGCGCGCCTGTGCCGAAAATGGACCATACTCTATCAACCATTAGTGGAACCGTAAGGCAAATATTATGCTTTATCGAATGGAATCACATTCGGAATTTTATATTTGCAGGAACTTGATCAAAATATGAAATTTACATCAGTCCCTTTTTTTCCGCTGCACCCGTTAGCAAAGTAGAGTTCAAGTCCAGATAATGTAGATCGTTTCCCTTTGCTTGGAAGGATATTGGGCATTTTGTTCAGCTAGGCTTGCAGGGGATAATAGTAGAATATTCAAACACATATCCATTCCATCTTCTGCAAACAAAATCGTCTCACTTCTCACAAACACTGTTGGATTATTTTGCTTTAGATTAGGCATTGTTCAAAACTTTTCTTGGTGGTTTTTTTCCTGCTGCTCTTGGCTTTTTCGCNAAACACTGTTGGATTATTTTGCTTTAGATTAGGCATTGTTCAAAACTTTTCTTGGTGGTTTTTTTCCTGCTGCTCTTGGCTTTTTCGCAGGACCCTTTACGATTAATTTTATCCTCCAACTTTTGTGCATTCCAGATTCAGACTGTTTGAAAACGCTTTGCCCAACCCCTTTTATAGCTGTCGTTCAATTGTCTGTTAGTGATTCCTTGAAATTTCTATTTCCATGCAAAACGTCAATTAAACGTTTCTAAACGCTGTCTCCGCAAACGGGAAAACATGTTTAGTCAAGAGTGGTAACAGCTTGTGGGCAATCGAACCAAAAATACCACCAATCCCACATCCCCTTTGCTGAGATACATCAGTTGTGAAGAATATTGAACCGTCTGCTCCCACACTGCCTCCTTTCTGCGGCCGATATAATTGTAAGAAATCTTTTTCGTTTGTCACAGCTATATATGTTGACTCTGGAATGTCTTGATGATGAATGAGTTTGCTCACATCAAGTTGCTCCTTGTATTAGAAAATTTTTTTTATAAAATGTAGGGTCGCAGAGAAAGTTCCATTGGTAAAGAATGATGATTTGCGATTTTCATTTTAAACATATATCCGATTATGGTCAATTTCTGAGAAAATAATATCAAGGTACTGCAAGTGTATGAATAAATGTATCACAGTTTCATCATGTTTACCATAATAGCTCATTTTTCGAGTGGAACGAACTAAGTGCCAACACGTTGGTTCTCAATACTGTTGCAGTATACATATAGCATTGTTTTTCATGTTCGATCAAATATTTCATATAGACCGTTTTGATACTGTTCATCCCATCCAAGTATTCGGCTGGTGTCTTCACTGAATAGGATTTTCTTACCTATAGGCGTTTTAATCCCAAGTCTTTTAAGTGTTTTATTGGATCTTAAAAGTCTCGAAATACGTTTGGCAGCCAATCTCTATTGAGTCTAGTAACTCCCTCGACATATTAATTCTTGCTTGTATATATATATGTCTGGAACAATGGGATTGAACTCATTTGTGGGTTTTAATATGTAGGTCATTAGTAAATCTCCTTCAGGAACAATAATAGTTGAATGGACATATGTACATTCCAATTAGAGGTGAGCGCCTGCAAGGTTTTCTAATGCCCGCCTGGCCTGTGCCTGCGAGAAAGTATGCCCGCCTGTGCTTGTGCCTGTAAGACTTCATATGTGTCATGCCCGCCTGTGCTTGTGTCTGCAAGACTTCATATGTGTCATGCCCGCCTGTGCTTGTGTCTGCAAGACTTCATATGTGTCATGCCCGCCTGCCCTGTGCCTGTGAGAAAGTACGCCCGCCTGTGCCTGTATGACTTCATATGTGTCATGCCCGTCTGGCCTATGCCNCCTGTGCCTGTGAGAAAGTACGCCCGCCTGTGCCTGTATGACTTCATATGTGTCATGCCCGTCTGGCCTATGCCTGTGAGAAAGTACTCCCGGCCGTGCCTGTGCCTGTATGACTTCACTTGCGTCATGCCCCCTACAGTATTTTCACTACAACTTTCTACTACAGTATCAGTATTTCCACTAGACTACAACTGTATTGCAGTGGTGAGACAAAATGAAAATTATGGAAAAGATTTGGTTCTGAAAAATGTATAGGACCACACTTTGTGTAAACTTTACACAGGCGCCTGTGGAAAAAAAGGATATACCTACTTGGCCTGTGCCCATTTCATAATTCACCCGCCTGGCCCATGCCTGTTACCTTCTCTATTATGACATTTTTTAGGTTGCAAAAGATTGTAGAGGATTAAGAGGGCATATATTGTAAATATCCAAATTTAACCAAGTTTTATCCTATTAAAGTTTTTGCTTTGAATTTTTTAAATGTCTAAACCTGACTGCACTTGTTTGCTGTTGAAAGGACGTTAGGCATTGGAAATACTTGTGTTCATAGCTTACGACAAGTTCAAAAATGTTTGAACACGATATGTTTGCGAAGTGTGGCAACACCGTTCCACTAGGACGGTGATTAGTGGTAAAACTTACGCTCATAGGTTATGACAGGTTTAAACATGTTTGGAAAGGTTGTCGGGTTGTGGCAATAACACCTAGGTTTTTGATCGGTGGAAAAACTTGGTTATTAGGTACATGTGATATTACAATAATGCAGACATGCCTGTGAGTATTGAGAAAACTAAGGTTCTTAGGTAATTACGTCTATCTAGCAACACTGCAGACTTAGGTCGATGTACGGTGGAAAACATTAGGTCATAGATCCGTGTAATTTAGCAACATCGCAGACTTATGTCGGTTTGTTAGTGGAAGTTTTTGGTCGTTGGGTGGGTCGATGGCTTTGAGGGAGGGGGGCAAGGTGTGGAGGGAGCACCTAGTCGTACATTACTTTACCAAACTTGACGATCCCATTCAATATTACTACCCATTGGGGAAATACCATATTTTACTTTTTTATTCTGACACAACTGCTTACCACTTCCAACATCATATCGCACACAATACATGGGCATCAAAATAATAAAATTAAATTTTCACTTATTTTAGAAAATAGCCTGTGTTCTGAGTAAGGTTTCGAATGACTCTGACTCGGTGACTCTGACTCATCGATTTCTCGGAGTCACTGGTTTTGAGCGAGTCTGACTCAATAGAGAAATGGGAGTCGCTGAGTCGTGACTAACTCACCTGACTCGAGACTGTGCCTTTCCAAAGTGACTCTGAGTCATGACTCACTACGAAGAGTCATGGCTCCCAAGCAACAAAGCGTTACTGTTTACATCTTGCCTTTTTTGTACTAAAAATTTTTTTTCAACTCCCGCAACACAACAAATCTGAGAGTGGGAGTTTGCTGCCACGCGGCTCGTGTTTAGTTTGAAGCACACTTGTAACTAAGAAAGTGGGAGTCATTCGGCACCCTAGTTGTGAGTAGGGTTCCGATTGACTCCCACTTTCTTCAGAGTCAGTCAGGTGACTCAGAGTCATGACTCACTGACTTATTTTCACATTGAGTCAGAGTCATGAATTTTAATGACTCAGTGAACCTGACTCAGTGACTTATAGAATCACTACTGAAGCTTGAGTCAGAGTCAGGCGACTCAGAGTCATGACTCTGTGATTCTGAGTCATGACTCAGTGACTCAGCTTCACAGAAATTTTGTTTTTCTTTTTATAGTAAAATGAGCATAATGCGTATTCAAAGCTCAAAATGAGTGATACAAAGACGCTAAGTTACCTGCTCTTTTCGGTTAAAGACTCTTAAATAAATTTTTGAAATTCTTCTTTATTTTTGATCCGATTTAAAATTAATTTACCTTACCTGCAATATTTATCCTGATCTTTCGTGTCAACTCTATCAAATTAATCGATGATTGGACACATCGGAATGTTTTGAGCTTTTCTTATTTTATTGACTTTGTTCAATTAACTCATTTTTTTTACTGTCTAATTATCAAACAGTGCACTTCTAAATTAGCTTAAAATCCAAATTAAAAATTTCGAATGACTGAATAGTTTTGGGTTTCGATTTCGAATGATTAACGTTGAATTTCGATTTAGCTTTCAGTTTGTACCGAGACTTAAAATTCGATTTCAATTTCGACTGAAAAGTTGAATTAAATTTGGATTTGGATATTCATCTAACGGATTTAAAATTCGAACACCTTAGAATTATGAATTTTAATTTTTTTAAAGTATAAAACTTTGTCTATCTTAAGAAAACTCCGTTTTATTATACATGCTTGAAACTTATTTCCAGAACTTTTAGTATATTTCAATTTCGATGGCCTGAAATGTTATGGATTTCGATTTTGAGAAACTTAAATCATAGATTTAGATCTAAACTATTTAAAATTATGAATTATGCTTTAGATTTTATGGTTGTTTAAAATCATCTATTTCGACTTACATTTCTATTTCAAATGGCTATTGTCTACTTCGATTCCGATTGTGCGTTGGAATTTTTAGAAGCGTTGAGTTTAAATTTTTATTCAAATCTGAGTTCGATTTCGATGAGTTACAAGTGTGCTTCAAACTAAACACGAGCCGCGCGGCAGCAAACTCACACTCTCAGATTTGTTGTGTTGCGGGAGTTGAAAAAAATTTTTTAGTACAAAAAAGGCAAAATGTGAGCAGTAACGCTTTGTTGCTTGGGAGTCATGACTCTTCCTAGTGAGTCACGACTCAGAATCAGTTTGGAAAGGCACAGAGTCACGAGTCAGGTGACTCAGAGTCACGACTCAGTGACTCCCATTTCTCTATTGAGTCAGAGTCACCCAAAACCAGTGACTCCGAGAAACCGATGAGTCAGAGTCAGAGTCACGTGACTCAGTCATGACTCAGAGTCACTGAGTCAGAGTCATTCGCAACCCTAGTTCTGAGTGTGTAAAGTGTCTCCCAAATCTCACTGAGTCAGAGTCATTGACTCCCGAGTCACTGACTCTGACTTACTGTAGTTTAGAAGTTGACTCAGGAGTCATGACTGACTCCCCATAATTTCGCTAGCTGACTCTTGAGTCATGACTCTGACTCTGACTGACTCTGACTGTGAGTAATTAAAAAATGTTTAATATCTTTTTTTAAATATTGAGAAAAATTCTATAAACTATAAAATTTCTATAAATTGTAGGCGTCACTTTGCTTTTTCTCTACTTTTGTAAATTTAGATTATCTTGAATCGATGTTGATGAACTTTGACTTTCATTAACTGGAGAATTTTCCACATTTCACACAATACAATCATCTTCCATTCTTAATTAAAAGTCAGTAAGAATGGGACGATCACAAAACACAAACAGATGATTTATATCAGAAAGAGTAAACATTCTTAAGTAAAATAAATGCAATGGATAAGATGAATGAAACGTGTTTGAACATGAATGCATACCAAAAATCGGCTTCTGGGCAGGAAATGAACAATAGTCATGACTGCGACTGATGAGTTGACTCTGAGAGTCATGACTCTGCCTCTCAAACACGGAGTGAGTCATAGTCATATAATGACTCTGACTCCCAATTAATTCATAAAGTCAGAGTCATGACTCAGGAGTCAGAGTCACTTTACACACTACTGTGTTCTGTACTGTTCTCCTTGACTCCCAGTTTGGCCTGAGTCAGACTCACTGATTCTGAGAATCATGACTGACTCTGGGAGTCAAGACTGACTTATTGGAGTCATAACTGATTATAAAATTTTGGATTCGACTCGGAGTCATGACTGACTCCTTGATTTTTGGGAGTCGACTCGGAATCAGAGTCATGACCCTGACTCCGGAGTCACATAGTACAATATTTGAAATTCTAGTGCGACAATCTGAAATTAAAAAATATATATTTGATGGTGGAAGAAGATGAGATTAAAAAGTAAATTAATTCTAATACAGTGGGGGAAAATATTTTACTCGAGCGAGAAGTTACTTACTGCCCATGCTCTTTCCTGGAGAAAACCCTCGAGTAATAATTTCGATTTCGAGAGCCTGAAAAGTTAGTGATTTCGATTTCGAATGACTAGTACTGAATTTCTATCTCAACTTGCACGGAAAATTGAATTTTGATTTCGATTTCAAATGGAAAGTTTATTTCGATTTCGATCATGTTGGAATTATGGATTTCGTTTACCAATATTTATGTATCTTATGAAAACTGGGTTTTATTTGTAAAGAATTATAACTCATCTTGAAATCTAAATTAAAGATTTTGATAGTTCGAAATCGAAATCAAATTTTGATTTCGATTTCGCGGGACTAAAAAGATTTTTATTTTTATTTTGCAGCCCCTCAACGGTTGGCATTTCGATTTCCAATGGCTAATGTTCAACTTCAATTTCGATGTATGGAATTTTAAATTTAAATTTTTATCAGTCAATCAATCAATCGGTTTATTGATATGGCAATTGCCCAATCAACGTACTTTAAGCTTAGTTACATGAAAAGTTTAGCAACAGATAATAAGAAAAGGTTAAATGATTTGTAGTGTTCTGGTGTTAATTTTATCGCGGCTAGTGTTCTTAGGGTCAGCTTTATTTCATGGGTTTCTGGAAACTTATGGGACATCCCAGGTTTGCGGAATACTTGCATGCGAAGAGGATGTGGTCCAATGACAATTGGTCGCCGCAAAGTTTGAATTTTTTTGGCTCCCTCATACCAAAGTCGATTCCTAACCGTCTACTACTAACTAAGCCGACTAACCGTCGTGTGATCTAATCGTGTTTAATCCCAGTCTTACGTTTGCAATATTTTTGATCGTGTTATTCTGTAGTTCATAATTGAGATATGGTTCTTCGTTGTTTTGTGTTTTAATTCCTAGGTAGTTGGGAATTTTGGTTGAATTATTTGCTAGTTCCAGGTCCATATTGTTGTGAACAGTGATGAGTCTTTTGGCAGCCTCCTTCTTGGTTTGTTGCACCTTCGTAACATTCTGCCTAGTATACAAGTCGCCTAACTTCACCACCGTAAGTGTCTTTTAACTGTAAGCACCAACTGTAATTTGGGTTAACGTATATTTCTGACGTCCTTCTTAGTTTCCTGTATGAGGATTTGATTATTGAGTTTTCTTTGCTATTCAGTATTCTGATCCAAAGTTTTTTGATCATTGAAAGATTTGTGGTCGTTGGTGGGTTGTCCCAGTCTCCAACCTGATAAAAAAATTTAGGTGTTTAGTATGGTAAAGTTTCCTTCAAAAATNTGTATGAGGATTTGATTATTGAGTTTTCTTTGCTATTCAGTATTCTGATCCAAAGTTTTTTGATCATTGAAAGATTTGTGGTTGTTGGTGGGTTGTCCCAGTCTCCAACCTGATAAAAAAATTTAGGTGTTTAGTATGGTAAAGTTTCCTTCAAAAATAATTGTTGCAATTTTTCAAGTTGCTCAGCGTGTAATAGGTCCCATATTCCAGCTGCATATGTGGTTGTTGAGTTTACAACAGAGGCTAGGAGTCTTTTCGTTGAATATAGAAAAAATATTCTTGTTTGTTGGAGGATCTTGATAGTTGGCTACCGCAGCGTTTCTTTTGTTGCAGAAATTCTTTGCCGCTAAGTTAAAAAGTTCTGATGATGAGAAATTGATTGCTAGATATTTGTATCCCTTGACTACTTCTTTTTGCATTTTATTCCACTGCGATTTATCTTGTATGTTGGTCCTGAATATTACTACTTTAATTTTGCTTAAATTTACTTGAAGGCGTCGCTCCTTAAAAAATTTGAGGCAAGTTATATTTTTTGTTTTGTAGTTCTTGAGATTGGGCTACTATTACAAGATCATCTGCATACAGGAGACAGTCTACTTTTTTCTCGTTTAAGCGAATTCCATCTAGAAGGTATTTATTGTATTGAGCATTGAGGTCTTCGATGAGAAGGTTAAAAAGTGATGCACTTGCGATTTCTTCTTTTAGGACTAGTTTAGTTATTTGGAAGATTTTGGAACGTCCCACTCCACCCATCACACTTGCCCTTGCTTGTAAATAGCTACTTTAAAAAATGTGCATGAATTTACTTGAGACGCCGGCTTTCAGAAGAGTGGACCAAAGTAAATCGTGGTTAGGTGTATCAAAAGCTTCGGCTAAGTCTACAAAGCAGGGGTAGAGTTTTTGTTTTTTACATTAGTTGAAATTGAATCATTGTGGTTACGACAAAAATATGGTCCAGTGTACTACTTCCTCTTTAAAATCCTGCTTGGTATTTGGAAATTTTGTTGTTTCGTTTCATCCATAACATAAGTCTACTCTTCAGAATTTTTGTGAACAGTTTTAGCACCATGTTGAGGAGAGAAATTGGCCTGTAATTTGACGGAAGATTTGGGTCTCCCTGTTTGAAGATTGGGCAGATAATTCCTTCTACCCAATCCTACGGTACCACTCTTTTAAGGTATACTCTGTTAAATTCTTTCATAAGTCTGTCGCTCTAGGTGATTGCCGTTTCCAAATTTCGTTTGATACTTGATCCGTTCCTGGCGCTTTCCTATTTTTCCAAAATTTGCTTGGCTTTTTGAAGTTTAGAAATTTTCTTTGAGTCTTATCGTGATACTCTGCTGCTTTGTTTGTACATTGTCTTTTGCAGGCTTTTTTGTTGGCAATATATTATACCAGATCTTGTAGCTTTGTTTCTTTATTTGTACTATAGCAAGATTGGCATAATGATTTGTACTTAAGGTAACGGGCTGCATGGCATCCTTTGTCATACCATTAAGATTTGATGTTATTGACAGTAGAGCATGTAGTTTTCAATGATCTTGTTTCTTTCGCAGTTTCTATGATTGCTTTAAGTTTTTTCAATGTCGCGAAGTAGCAACTCTGTGCTATTTGACTGATTTCATATTTTTAGGTTGTTTTGAAAGTGTTTCGTTTTAGATTGTGAGTTTGGAATAATGATTTTTGATTTTTGTTTACTATTCTTGCCTCAGCAGGTTGTTTCCCGAATAGATTTGGCGTTATTGGGAAGTGCGTTGAGTGTGTCATTTCTCCTATTGTAAAATTTTTATGTGGCTTTGCATGTTTTGAGTGTAGAGTACCAGGTCGACAGCTCTTTTGCCTGAGTTTGCGTCGCTGATGAAGGTTAATTTCCTATTTCTATCTCCTTCTATTACTCCATTTCCAGTCGCTAGTCCTGTTTCATTTAACCACATGATAAGATATTTTTTTTCTGTTGTTGAGTGTTTCGTCTTCTGTTTCTCGATCATATCTGTGATATGATATTTTTGTTCTACTCTTGTATTCGTGTCTCCCATCAATACTATCCGTTGGTTTTAGAAATGAAAATTGTTAAATTCTTTGTCAAGATTTGATTGGTGTGATACACACGAAAACAAATAGTATAGATGGGACGTCCCAATGTTTTGGGGTAGGTGTGTTTTTTATGACATATTTGACGTATATGGCTTAGCCCGATTTTTCTATTATGTGCAGTTGTTCCTTTATTTCCTTTTTGTATGCTAGAATAATTTCACCGAATGGTCTTCTTCTTTAACTTGGCGTGCTGGTTGAACTTCTATTTCATAATCATTTAAAAGGGTGTCCGTTATGTTTGCTTTTGTGCTCAGGGTTCCGCTGAGACAGAAGATAGTAGGATTTGCTAATTTGAGTTCTGAGTAGATCGTAATGATTTTGTTTTGAAACCCCGTTATTTTATAGTACAGAATTGAGACTTGGGCTGATGGTTTAATGTGTTTGTGTGTATTTACATGAATTCGATTGATTCTATTGTTGATTGGGCTGCTTCGTGCTCAGATATACAACTGTTGAGGTGTATGGTCTTGCGGATCAGAGTTACTTCCGTTTCGTTGATTCAAATGTACATCAGTGTTTGTTTGTCGGTTGAGTGGGATGTCTNGTACATCAGTGTTTGTTTGTCGGTTGAGTGGGATGTCTCGGTTTCAGTACCTTCTTTTCTTTTCTTCGTTTCTTATCTTCAGCGCGGATGGAGGGTGGTAGGTCTTTTTGTATGAAGATATTGGTTCCCTTAAGATTTTTAGCTGAGCGAAGGATGAGAAGGCGATCCGAAGGTAATGGGATATAGACTTTGACTGGTGTTGAGGCTCCTCCTTCTTTACTAATACAAATGGGCACATAACGTTGGACTTCGAGTTTCAGATATTCCTTAAATATACGTTTGATCTCCAAGTTAAGTTGAGTGGAGTCTTTTACTGTAAGTGTGATCCCATGGATTATTACGTTGTTTTCATTAGCTTTAGTAGAGATGTAGTCCTTTGCCATTTGAAGTTGTTCGCTAAAGTTTTGATTGGTGGGACGTCTCGTTGTTTCCCGTAGCATTCTCTGAATTTCGGATTCTTCTTCATACAGTTTGCGTTGTTGACCAATTCTTCTTTGTCGCATCTTATCTCCAATTGCAACTCCTTGTTCATTTAGTTGAGGTTTGATTTGTTCCAATGAGTGCTTCAGGTTTATGATTTCAGCAAGCGTCGAGTCCTGTTGTTTGGCTATTTGTTCCTGTTTGCTCAGCATTAGTTTCATCATTTCTTGTAAGGAAGGATTATTGGTGAGAATTTCTTCGCCCTTCTTTCTTTTTTTCTCTGAACAGTTGTAAAGGAATCCATCGATAGCTTGATCATTTTCTGTGATGGAGGCGTGTGGTCAAGTGGCATGTTAGAACTTGTGATGCGTCTCAATCTAGATAAAAGTCACAGCGATGCTAGTATCTTCGACGTCTTTTGGTAACGATAGGGAAAGTAGTGACCTAGCTTCGTAGTGACTTAGCTTGATGGTAAGGTCCTTCTAGCATTTTCCTGTGCCTGATGCTTCGTTAGCAATTTTCTGTATGAAACTCCAATAGCTCGATCCAGCAAGTGTGTAACTCCTTTGGCTTTGTGTTAAGACTGGTGAGACTTCTCAATCTATAAAGTTCAGTGGTGTTAGTAGGGGTCTACCTTTTTAGTTTCACACTTTCACAGATGACTTTATTGCACACTTTTATGTTGAAGCGCGCATGAGTGTGAAGCCACAGCGGGTGAGACCTTATACCCTTCACACTTGAAAATATTTCAACTCTTTCTGTACTAAGTGTGCAAAAGTGTGAAGAGGAATCGGGTGAGCCNGTAACTCCTTTGGCTTTGTGTTAAGACTGGTGAGACTTCTCAATCTATAAAGTTCAGTGGTGTTAGTAGGGGTGTACCTTTTTAGTTTCACACTTTCACAGATGACTTTATTGCACACTTTTATGTTGAAGCGCGCATGAGTGTGAAGCCACAGCGGGTGAGACTTTATACCCTTCACACTTGAAAATATTTCAACTCTTTCTGTACTAAGTGTGCAAAAGTGTGAAGAGGAATCGGGTGAGCCCTAGGTTTGAAGTAAATTAAATAATCCAAATGGGAAAACAATCAAATAAGGCTAAATTTTCAAAATTTCAGTAATTTATTTAGGGTTATTTAATTGAGTGCAGGCAATACATAAACGCTATCAATGCGTTATTAATGTCATAAATAAACGCTAATAAATAATAAATGCTATCAAACATTATCAATGCCGTTGATCAAAATCTTGAAAACAATTTAAAATCGAAAATCTGAAGTTTTTAATTGACGGAGAAATAGAAGTTGTAAGCAAGTGTGAAAAAAATTATCTGATCACTTTCACACTTTCACACTTTGTCCCGCTGAGGAGTCTCATTGGCAAATTTTGAATTTTGGGGCGTGTTTTCACACTTTTGTAAAGACTTCTGTGAAAGTGTGAAAGTGCTCAAGTATGAAATTTTTTCGGGTGAGACCTGTTTTTCTGCGCTTCTGTAATTGGTTCTTTACACTTTCTGGGGAGGAGTTTCGCACTTCTCCTTCACACTTCTGTGAAAGTGTGAAAGTGTGCAATATGAAAAGGTAGACCCCTAGTATCTTTCACTTCTTTTGGTAAAGATTGGCGATGTAATGGCCTTGGTCTTATCATATGCTAAAATAAGTAGTGACTTAGCTTTTTAGTTAATTATTCTCAATTCCCGTCAGCTGTTTCGTTTGCCTGATGCTTCTTTAGCAATTGTCTGTATGAAACTCCAATATCTCTACCCAACAAGTGTGTTACTCCTTTGGCTTTGTGTTAAGACTGGTGAGACATCTTAATCTTGGTTCTCGTCAGCTGTTTCCTGTGCCTGATGCTTCGTTAGCAATTGTCTTTATGAAACTCCAATGTCTCATTCCAGCATGTGTGGTACGCCTTTGGTTTTATATTAAGACTAACTTGTGAGACGTTTCAATCTAGACGAAATTCACAGCGTTGCTAGTATCTTTGACTTTGGTAAAGATGGGCGACATGGTGACCTTGGTCTCATCATATACTAAAATAAGTAGCGACTTTGCTTGTTAGGTTAGGTTTATGCAATTCATGTCAGCTGTTTTTTGTGGCAGGTGCTGTAGCATGTAGGATGTTCCAAATTAGTGGTGTCTCGTTTGAGTGTGGTTTGTTTTTGAAGAACAGGGTCCAATTGGTAGTTATAAAAAAATTAATATTTTTAATTAATATTTTATAATTTTTAAAATTAATGTGTCAATTAATTAAAATTTAAAAAATTAAAATTTTGTGTCCTATTTTGACTTTTATAGAAATGTTAATTTAGGTTTCAATTGCGATTTTGACTTGCGCATGTGTAAGTTACAAATTTGCTTTACGGTAAATTAGTTGCGAATAATGATAGTCAAAGTTATTACAACTTGCACAAATGACATAGAGTGTGGAAAAATATTTTACTCGAGCGAGAAGTTACTTTTGGCCCATACTCTTTGGTGGAGAAAGCTCTTGAGTAATAATTACCCCCTTTTGAGGGGGGTTGTTCAGTTCGCGTTACCAACGAAACAACTTTGCTACCTAATGAAACAGCAGTGTTCAATTAGAATTCAAAGAGGAAGGTCGCTCACATTTTCGCTCTCTTAATTTCGAATTACAGTGGACCTCGCCTATTATGACCCCGGGTGGAATGGAATCACGGTTATAGTGAATCTGCCTAGAGACAACGAAATTAATATTAAAAACCTCGGTCATAATAAGCTCGGTTAAAATGAACTCGGGTGTAATAAACCATACCTTGCGGTCTAGCCTTTCATTTCACCATCGTGAGAGATGAACCAGACCCTATTATGTTGAAAAAGTTATGCCAATTTAATAAAATACGTTCTGAATGAATGAATTGAATGTTTGAATCACTGCATCAACGTTTTTCCTATTATTCCGTGGCGCAGTGGACAAAATAAGACGATTGTTAAATTTTAATTATCTACTATTCTTTATCCATTGTTACAGCATCTCTAAATCGTGAATAAATTATTGCAAAACTCTGAAAATATTCCACACAGTTTTATCTCCATTTTTTTCTGTTCAAGTAAATTCTTGGTTTATTGGATTGTGAGGCTGCAGTATCTAGAAAAGAAATTGAACTAAGAAAAGTCAAAACATCGGATGTCATGAACATAACTTTAAATTTTATATTTGTTTATTATTCGGCTATAATGAACATCGGGTGTTATGAACCGAATTTCCTGGTCCCTAAACGTTCGTTATAGCCGAGGTCCACTGTACATTTATAACAAATTTAATTGTAATTATTTATATTAACAGTTTTAATTGTTTTTCAAGTTTATTATCACTTTAGTGCATCTATTGACTGGATAATTCTTGAACCAATTCCTGTTAACTACTGTTCGTGTCAAACCTTTGTTCTTGATCTATTCCTGTTCCTGATCTGTTCCGGACTACTGTTTCTATCATCAGTTTCAGTATTAAGCACTGTTCCTGATCTGTTCCTGTTCCTGACCTGTTTCTATCATCATTACTAAGCACTGTTCCTGATTTATTCTTGTTCCTGACCTTTTCCTGACCTGAATCCTTTCCTAGTAAGAAAATTTTTCTTGTGGTATCCGTTTCTGAATCTACCTCAAATCTTATTCTGTTCCTGTGTATAAATAACATCCTTATACTTAAGTATCTTTGTCTTCACTTTGGATACGAGCAAAACAGGGGTTGTAAATTTTTTATAATGCAGTATTTTATTTATTATGAAAAAAATTTGGAAAGTAGTGAGACTCATTAAAAAATTAGGTCACTTAAGATCAAAGGGGTCAAAAGTTATAATTTATTGAAATTTTACTCTGGCGTCTCATAGTTAATAAATATATATTTTTAATTTCGCACAAGGTTTTTAAATTTTGACCTGACTACGGAGACAGGGTCATGACTCTGACTGATTCCGAGTCGACTCCCAAAAATCAAGAAGTCAGTCATGACACCGAGTCGAATCCAAAATTTTATAGTCAGTCTTGACTCCCAGAGTCACTCATGATTCTCAAAATCAGTGAGTCTGACTCAGGCCAAACTGGGAGTCAAGGAGAACAGTACAGAACACTGGCTATTTTCTAAAATAAGTGAAAGTTTACTTTAGTTATTTTATTGCCCATGTATTGTGTGCGATATGATGATGGAAGCGGAACGCATTTATGGTGGCAGAATAAAAACGTGAAATGTAGTATTTCCCCAATGCAGTAATATCTAATACACAAGAAATAGCAGCCGGCTGCTGGATCTAGCGTCCACTAGATCTAGCAGCGGGCCGCTAGATTTAGCAGCTCAACCTCTAGACGTAGGGGCTGAGCTAATAGATCTACAGTGTGAGTTTTTTGGCGGAAACGCAGACACCTGATTTACATTACCCCCACCCATCCCAAATATGGTCATCAGAATTTTGGTTTGGTGGCGTTAGTAAATATTAAAAATCAAATGAAAACTTTAAAATTGTTGCTAACTTGTTGACCTTTGGGAGTAAGGAATTATCCTCGAGAATCACCATAGCTGTAGTGTGCAAATTAGTGGGGTTCTGTTTTGTTTTGAAGTTATCGGAAAATTTCAGAAGGGTAAAAAATTTTTAATTAACTCAAATTGGTTTCATCGTTCGTTTTTATTTCGTTTTGAAATGGGTGTACAAGCGCACCTTTGGTTCATTGTCATAAAATATCGATACAGTTTCCTGACGACAGTTACGAGCAACTTATGGCCCGGTACAATGCCCATCCCGCCTAGGGTGCCGAATGACTCTGAGTTATGTGTCTGAGTCACGTGACTCTAACTCTGACTCATCGATTTCTCGGAGTCACTGGTTTTGGGTGACTCTGACTCAATAAAGAAATGGGAGTCANTCTAACTCTGACTCATCGATTTCTCGGAGTCACTGGTTTTGGGTGACTCTGACTCAATAAAGAAATGGGAGTCCCTGAGTCGTGACTCTGAGTCACCTGACTCGTGACTCACTAGGAAGAGTCATGACTCTCAAGCAACAAAGCGTTANCTGAGTCGTGACTCTGAGTCACCTGACTCGTGACTCACTAGGAAGAGTCATGACTCTCAAGCAACAAAGCGTTACTGCTTACATCTTGCCTTTTTGCACTAAAAAATTCTTTTCGACTCCCGCACCTCAACTAATCTGAGAGTGGGAGTTTGCTGCCGCGCGGCTAGTGTTTAGTTTGAAGCACACTTGTAACTTACATCATTACACATCGAAATCCGACTCAGATTTGAATAAAAATTTAAACTCAACGGAAGATTTTTAAGGTTGCGTGTTAGCCTTAGCTTCATCTGTATAGCCATTTGAAATAGAAATGTAAGTCGAAACAGATGATCTTGAAGAACCATGAAATCTAAAGCATAATTCATAATTTTAAATAGTTTAGATCTAAATCTATGATTTTAAGTTTTTCAAAATCGAAATCCATGACATTTCAAGCCATCGAAATTGAAATATACTAAAAAATCTGGAAATAAGTTTCAAGCATTATAATAAAACGGAGTTTTCTTAAGATAAACAAAGTTTTATACTTAAAAAAAATTAAAATTCATAATTTGAATGTGCTCGAATTCGAAATCCGTTATTCGAAGTAGATCCAAATCCAAATTTTATTCAACTTTTCAGTCGAAATTGAAATCGAAGATTAAGTCACTGTACAAACTGTAAGATAAATCAAAATTCAACGTTAATCATTCGAAATCGAAACCCAAAACTATTTAGTCATTCGAAATTTTTAATTTAGATTTCAAGCTAATTTAGAAGTGCATTGTTTGATAATTAGGCAGTAAAAAAATGAGTTAATTTAACAAAGTCAATAAAATAAAAAAAGCTCAAAACATTCCGATGTGTCCAATAATCGATTAATTTGATAGAGTTGACACAAAGGATAAGTATAAATATTGCACGTAAGGTAATTTAATTTTAAATCGAATCAAAAATAAAGAAAAATTTCAAAAATTTATTTAAGAGTCTTTAATCGCAAAGAGCATGTAACTTAGCGTCTTTGTATCACTCATTTTGAGGTTTGAATACGCATTATGCTCAGTTTACTGTAAAAAGAAAAATATAAAATTTCTGTAAATCTGAGTCACTGAGTCATGAGTCACTGAGTCATGAGTCACTGAGTCATGACTCAGAGTCACAGAGTCATTACTCTGAGTCACCTGACTCTGACTCAAGCTTCAGGAGTGATTCTATGAGTCAGGTTCACTGAGTCATTAAAATTCATGACTCTGACTCAGTGTAAATTTGGGAGTCGTGAGTCATGACTCTGAGTCACCTGACTCTGACTCTGAAGAAAGTGGGAGTCATTCGGAACCCTAATGCAATGACAGATTTGTCTGATTACAGAGATTGTAAGCGAATCAATTTGTTTTGTGTGACGATCAGGTGTATCGTTTTCAGTCTTTGGTGTTAGAACTGTGAATGACCTTTTTACCGTTGATACGTTAACACCACATTCTATAGCAGTGGTTGAATCACAATTCTAATTCCAATTTTTTCGAGAAATTTCTTAGGTTCCTTGTATACACTCTCCTTCAACATAATTAGAAACTGTTTCATCTTTAAAACACTGGCCCAATTCCCGCAATTGTATAGAACGCTTCATAGTACTGTAAGACTATGAAACTATGAGATTAATACAACTATGAAATGCGACTCATTTTGGAGGTCTCTGATTGGTTGAAAAAACTATGAGGCTCCCGCTACTTCTAATCAACTCAGAGGCATGTATAAATGTCATAGTCCCTCAATGCATTCCTCTCCACTCAAACTCAAGAGAAACAAATTCTGTTTGAGAGGAGTTGTGGGGATTGGAACAGATTTTCTCAACTGTGTAGTGACTTTATGAACACAGGCTAGTTGTCCCCTTGATAATCTTCCTTAGACATTTTGGTTAGGAATAGCAAAGCAGTTAATTCTATCACAACTTTTCTATTATTTTCGTTCCCGTAAATTTTCTATAATCTCAAAGTACTATGAGCCTTAATACTATCAGGCGTTCTATACAATTACGGGAATTGGGTCACTGTCTTTTTGAGTTTTTGGTGGCAAACTAAAAGTAAATCAAAGAATAATACTTCTCTGAATCGCAAATTAAACTTTTTAACTTCACCGCCAAAAAATTTAAATGAGAAGACGCGCATATCTCGAAATCAAGGAGAACCCAACCCTTAATGGTGAAACTTTTTGATCAATTAAACCTTTTCTTATGTAGTTTTCTACGAGAAATTCAATGGGACTAGTTATATTGTCCCATGCGAACCCCTTATCACCCAAATTTGAGTTTCTAAATTTGAAACCCTGACGGCATAAAAAAAATGAGAAATGAGGTACACTAATTTTCATTCTAATCCCATGACAGCTGTGGTGGTGTAGTGGTTTAAGCGTTGGAGTTTTCACGGGGTGTCGGGAGTTCTGTTCTCATTGATGGTTCGTTTTTTTTTTGTTTTTTTTTTGCTTCTCTTTTTTTTTTTGCTTTTGTGTTATTTGTTTGTTGTTTCAAAACACATTGATTGTCAGATTAGTTAATTGTTGCATAATTTCTGCTATCACAACCTAGAATTAACTTTTTCAATAATATTTTGATTTTAGCATTGAAATTCTGATATTTTTAATATAATAAGTTTATTCATAAAAAAGTTAAGGGTATAAATATTACTTTTATACTAATTGTAAATATTTCTATACTGTATTTCGAAAATTTCAACTAAAATCTAAACTAGGATGGACAATTTACAGTGTGAAATTCAAAGTAAAAACAATTATAACACAATGCTTGGCTACAGCGACTACATTTAATAAATCTTGGATTATTACAGCCATCAGCAAGACAAATCGCATTATCTAAATCACCGAAATTGAAACACACCTCTTCCACATTTTTAAAACATACCTTATCATCGATTAGCCCGGAAGAGTAAAATGAATATCTGATCATGTTTTTAAAAGCCGGTGAAGAAAACTGATGGTGCAGAAGTGACTGTAATTTTATTATTCCATTTCTGCTAGTCAATTTATCATTTGGGTGTATTCCAGAAGGGTCAATGAATACATCAGCGTAGTTTATTATACGACGGGCTAAATATTTTAATTGACGATGAAATGTAGTGTCCAATGGTTGGCAGTACGGAGTGCATTTCTCAGGAATAATTGAAATTTCACAATCGGGTCTATTGTTTTCTGGTCCAAAAATATTTTTGTAAATCATAGGATTAACTTGACCGTTCCAAGAATCAATGATCAAAAGAAAGTTTTCCTTCATTTCTTTTGCTATAATCTCATTGAGAAAATCTGAAACTAGGAAAGAGGAGAGTTTACTGAGTTTACGGATTTACTACTGCTTACTGTGACGTTTGGAGCAGGAAATAAAGTACTTTCGACTCTTGGACCCATTTTACCCTTTTGCTGTTGCAAACATACATAAACATTCCCAATAATACTACCCTCTGCACTGATGACATACTGGACAGTGTAAGAATGTGTGACTAAATTTTTGGGGCTTTGAGCATAAGCAAAAATTAACTTTTCTCCTTTCGAAGCTAATGTACGAGCGGTGGTCAATTCGTACTGAAAACCACATTGATCAGTATTTAAAATCCCAGACACCGATGGATATACAAGCATGGTTTTGTCATTAGAACCGTGGGAAGCTCAAGCTATCTGATTAAGAAATTTGTAAAATGCAAAAAGTTATCCGAAGAATCCGTGTCGTGAATCTCAATTTGACATTGCGCGGTTTCGGTAGCTGGAAAGCAGTACAAAATTTCTCATTCCAATTTCTTGATAAATTGTTATTTGTAATTTTTAAAAAAATTGNCGATGGATATACAAGCAACCAAAACAGTAATCTTCCGTGGGAAGCTCAAGCTATCTGATTAAGAAATTTGTAAGATGCAAAAAGTTATCCGAAGAATCCCTGTCGTGAATCTCAATTTGACATTGCGCGGTTTCGGTAGCTGGAAAGCAGTACAAAATTTCTCATTCCAATTTCTTGATAAATTGTTATTTGTAATTTTTAAAAAAATTGGCTAATATGGCATCCGTTAATTTATGGTAATTTAACTAGTGTATATGTGCCTGGCTTTTATACCTACCGTATATGCGGAAATGGGGGAAAGAAGGAAATATTCCCTCCTTCCTAGTTCTGTTGAAAGGAATAGAGAGAGCGTCGGCATCGTGAAATAAACTCGGCGGCGGCGGCGGCGGCCTGCGCCGATATTTGCGTGCCACGGCGGCGGCGCGCCGACATTTGAGTCAATTGTCGGCGGCGGCGCAGAGGACTATTGAGAAGTTGGATCATTTACTGTAGCGACAATTCAAACTAAAATAGTCAAAATACCCTACTCCGAACCCCACCACTGACCACGAAAACACACGACCCNCGGCGGCGGCCTGCGCCGATATTTGCGTACCACGGCGGTGGCGCGCCGACATTTGAGTCAATTGTCGGCGGCGGCGGCGTCGGCGCGGCGGCGCATAGGATTAACTGCAAGCCCATAGAAGTAGGAGTAAAGTACCTAGAAATAGCAGCTACGAAACAATGGCTATATCTAGCAGCTCTGCTACTAGATATAACCACTACATCTAGCACCAGAGATGCTAACTTCTAGTGTATCAGACCTTACTGCAATGGCTACTTAAGCGATTTATATTTAAGCAAAATATTTTTTAATTTTTTTTCTCTCATTTACTTGGCATGTACCTACTTAGAAAAAAAATGAGAAAAAAATTTCTCTTAACTTATTCTGAAACACTAGGTACAGTATGTTCCACATTAAAGTTTACTGTGCTTTCTTCGCCTTTCCCCAAAAATGACCAAGGTGACTTAATGCACGCGTTGAAACAAAAGGTGGTGTGAACTTAGCCAACATGCATCAAATCGTAAACAGTTTAGAAATTAAGGGAGTGGATTGGGCAATCAGTATTTATTTTATTTAATCACTATTTCAAAATTTAATTGATTGATCCATAGTGATAAGTCAGTTGACTAGGAGTTGAATTAACCTCAAAATTTAATAAAATCTTTAAACATAACTCACCAACGGTTCATTTTTATAAGTTTTGGATACCGAATTTAATTTATTTTGGACTCTGAAGATTAGGTTATTAATGTAATTTTTTATTCAGAACTCACCACTGCAGGTTATGTTGACGTGATGGACCATCACTGTCCTTGGGTAAGAATAAAGTTTGTAACCTGAATTAAAACGAATGCAACTCAGCACCAATTTATAAAAAAACTTGTAATCTTATAAATGCAGTGTTGAGTTCTGAATATAAGGAATTTCATGAATACACCAATTTTCAGTGTCCAGAACAAATTAAATCCATAATCAGAAATTTATGAAAACGAACCTTCGGTGAATTATTTTAAAGATCTTATTAAGTTATGAGGTTAATCCAAATCCTCGTCACTTGTCTTATCACTATGGATCAATCAATTAAATTGTTACATAGTGATTAAATCAAATAAATACTGATTGCTCAACCCGTTCCCTTTATTTCTCAGCTGTTGTCGATTTGATTCATGTTGGCTAAGTTCACTCCACCTTTTGATTCAACGCGCGCACTAAGTCATCTTTGTCATTTTTGGGGAAAGGCGAAGAAAGCACAGGAAACTTTAATGTGGAACATACTGTATAACGGCGAACGGAATTTGACTGTTACATGGAGTCATCAGTCTGTATAAGTTTGAAAGAGTTGGGTTATGTAGTAATTATTGATTTATGCATTTTTTATTTCTTTTGTTTTAGACCGCGTGGAATTCATGACTATTTTAACATAATGTGGGATTCCCATGTTGTCCGTGGAAGTACAGTTAAAGTTCAAGCGGGATACATGGATGCGGTGAGATAATTACAGATTATCTCAAAATAGTACTTTCACTTTACAGAATTTTAAATCCTTAATCATCTTATCATTACCATTTCTCTATAACCTTCAGTCACCACAATTGTGCTTTGTACTTTGTATGTTTAGAGTCCACCAGTAACGAAACAACAGCATGCTGAAACTTTTGAGGAACCGAAAATTCGAAAGAAGCGTTCTACCAACGTGACAAAGAGTCGAAGTAAACCAGGTCACACATTAGGTCGAAGTCGAGTAAGCCAAAGTCCACCAGCACCGGTTGACGGTAGACTCCATACAATGATTCAAACAGAGCGCCATTTCTTAGAAGAACTCGGAGCAGAAATAGCTGAAGAATCGTCTGATGCAACGGTTCAAACAGATGCTATTTACGAAATGTGCCTTCCACCTTCACCTCCATTACCGAAAAAATCTGGAGTTGATGCGTCGACTCAAGTACTGCCACAGGAACTCTTTGATTTTGACGCAGAAGTCGAGCCAATAGTCGACAACCTTGTCGGAAAAGTTTTAGAACAAGTACTATCTTATTAATTCATTATATTACATTTATCAATCTTAATAGTCGGAAACTGATTTAGTCTTTGATTCAAAGCCGAGGGGGGGGGATAACATTCTACTAAATTCAGACAGGATTACTTTTGAGGGCAAATCCCTTCAATCCATTTAATACGCCTTAAACAAACAACGTCTAAAATTTACCACGAGATATTTTGGTAAAAAAAAAATTATTTAGCGAGGCCGATGTACTCTTTGTCCTTGTGAGTGACTGATGACAACGTCGGGAATAATTTATTTGAAGCATGCCATTAATAATCAATGTCTTAGCTAAACTTATGACAATACTTAATCAATCAGATATGAGCCTTTGGTACATAAGTTATTGTTGCTACAACTTTCAGTAAAATTATATTTCAAAATTTACAATATTTAAAAAAAATAAGCAAAACAAACACTTGTCTACAGGCAATGTATGAAGCAATGGAAGAAGAAGAATTATTTGCAATTAGAGAGCAGAGGAACAAGTTTCAGGTGCAACGTCGCCAAGAAGAGAAGGAATTACGACAACTTCAAGAGCAGAAGCAAAAGATTCATGTAGAGAAGGTTTAGACTTAAATAATTAATTTCGGCTAGTTACGTTTAGTTGAATAATTATTTTGGTAACATATAGGAACGACTGAAGATGCAATTGGAATTGGAACATATCCTTGGGTTTGGGAATTGTCATGGTGAAAGTGGTGAAAGTGGGCTCTACTCCACTTCCTACCTCCTTGAACTTTTACCTTCAGTTCTCAATTCTTTACGTCAAGAAGGGTTCCTTACTGACTTTGGGAAGAATGAATTGTCAAATGAAAATGGTAAGTTTCATGACTTGAAAATTAGCCTTGAAAATTAATTTAAGTTAATGATTTCGATCTTGATTTGTAACTTGCATGTGAAGTCTCAAGGTCAATTTCTCAGGTTTTCATACAAATTGCACCATTTGATAAATAAATTAGCACGCGATTGTAGTAAAGTACAATTTTGTAATCATTGAGGGAATCAAATTAAAATTAATTTTTTTTTTGGAATTATTATTATTTTTACAGAAGACTGTTTATCAGAAGTAGGTATTGCGGCAGGTCATGTAGAAGAATCAGGAATAAGTTCACCGGTAAATGAATTTGGTGATACGGGATTGGACAATGATGTCGTCGTAGGAAGCCCGACTACAACTGATTGCCTAGGTAAACTCAATTCCAATAACCGTGAGTTTGCAAATGTTGTTGCAAGAAAAAAAAATTTTTTTTTAATGTTGTATAAACTCTGCTTCACGATTTTTTCGCATTTTGTCTAAATTAGTGATACAACCGTTTCGTTTTAAAACGAAACGAAAACCCGTTTTTCGTTTCGTTTTTGTTCTTAGGCTTTCATGAAACGAATTATCCGTTTCGGAGTAAAAATCGAAACGAAACGAAACGGAAAACGTGGGTGTGCGACAAGGTAATTTTGCCTTTGAAATGTTTTTAAATTTTTTGAAGTAAAACTTGTAAAGTGTAGTTAATGAGGCTCTTCCCGATGCACACGAAAGAACTTACACTTTAAGAAAGTGTAAGTATTGTGATGCGAAATAAAAATTTTGAACGTGTAAGAAAATCCGAATCATTTGATTCGTTGAGATTTCTTTCATGAGTTGAAAGAACTTAACAGCCTCGACCCTTTTATACTTCTTTCATTTAAAAGAAACCTGTACAGTCTCATCTACCCCTCTCCATATTATCCTTGATTCATTCAAAATTTAAATATCAAAAAACTTTAAAACAATTGCTTCTTTTTTCCACTCAATCAATTAAATAAAAATTTACAAACTTAAATTTCTATTACAATTTTCCAAGTTGTCAAATTAGTTTACCTGACATGTGAATTAAGTCTACGGTGGTGGTTATTTCATTGCCGTCAAATTTCTTGACATATTTTTCTTTCAAATTTCAACTTTTAGCATTCCCAATACATCAATCAACCTAAATATATAGATCGGCCTTTGAGTAAGTTCTACAATGCATATCCAGCAGGTATTCCTGATAATAATTAGCGATATCCGGCTAATTTGCATACAGAAACTTAAATTGAATATATAATTTTTATCAAACAAAGACTCGTTTTCTGACACTTTTCAAGCAAACGTGCAGCAGTCAATTTTTTAAACGCTCATCTAATAACAGCACGTGTTCGACTTTTTCGGCACTCATTTGTTAATATTAATAAAAGTATTGATTCATTTCTTAAGATTTCTAAAAAAACATTTTAGGAGCAAGAGTTAATTTAAAGAGTAGATTATAGATTCAATCCAACCTATATTTATAACCATTCTGCAGTAATAAGTTGATTTACAGTTTTCAACCCAAGTTTTTTTTACAGTTTTCCGTTTCGTTTCGTTTCGTTTCCGTTTCGGTTCGTTTCGTTTCCGTTTCGGTTCGTTTCGTTTCCGTTTTCGCTTACATTTATACCGTTTCGTTTTCGTTTCTATTTAATACGTTTCGTTTCGTTTGCGTTTGTTCGAAAAAACGAAACGAAACGAAACGAAACAGTTGCATCACTAGTCTGAATCTTCTCAACCATAACGTAAATACAGGGTGATAAGGAAATATTTGCAAATTTATGCGTAGTGCATGGCTTACTTCACGCGTCATTTAAATTTTGGCAGACAGAAAATAATTTAAATGACTTGTTGTGACAGTTTTCACACCTATTACTTATGTAAATT
This sequence comes from Holacanthella duospinosa, assembly GCA_002738285.1. NCBI lineage: Eukaryota > Metazoa > Arthropoda > Collembola > Poduromorpha > Neanuridae > Holacanthella > Holacanthella duospinosa. The sequence continues at coordinate 186,594 of NIPM01000113.1, forward strand.
TTGGCAATTTATTTACTGTCTATCTCCTACGCAAATGTACTTTATTAAGTAACTGAATTCCATTGTATGTAGGACAGTAATAGATTTAATGTGATGAGTGAGAATAACTCCCGAAATGAACATAGAGCAAAACATAAAACATATTTGTTTACAAGAAACACATTAATTAAAATTCAATTATTAAGTTGCTATTACGCTTAACAGTTAGCATTTTTCGTTTTCTTGTGACATTGACAGTGACTACGGTGAAAATATCTGAGACGGGGGCTTCTGACTGTGAAGTTATGACTTTAACGAATGGAACGGAGAGTGTCTCTCAACACGTTCAATCTGATATAATGCTTGAGCGACTTCCAACTAATGCTGAGCAAGTGTCGACTGATTCAAAATCTGATGTTTCAGATGTCGAGAAAGAATATGAATCTGAGCAGGTTGTTCCTGAAGATGAAAATGACTTCTCAGTTGTCCAAGCGGACGTGGAAATTGATCGAAGGACTGATGATGAAGTTATTCTAGAAACTTTTGAGGCTGAAGAAATTTCTGAAAATCAAGGTCAAATAGGTATCCAAGCTACTGAAGAGGCAAGTGATTCTAGAATTGATGAAGTTATCATTACAGAAATTGCTGAAATGAAAGGAAATTCTGAACTTGAAGTTCAGAATTCAGTAGTTGTCCAAGGTGAAGTCGAATGTGATCTAAGGAGTGACGCCGACGTTACCATTAATGAAGCTTCTGAAGCTGAAGAAATTTCTGAAAACCAAGCTCAAATAGTTGTCCAGACTGAAGTGGCAAGTAGTCCAAGGACTCAAGATGGTGAAGTCATTGCAGAAACTTTTGGATCTGAAGTTTTCATTATAGAAGCTTCTCAAATTGAAGTCCAAACTGAAATGACAAGTGATCCAAGGACTAATGCTGTAGTTATCACTATAGAATCTTCTGAAATTGAAACTTCTGAACACCAAGGTCAAATATTTATCCAAGCTGAAATGGGAAGTGATCCAAGGACTGAAGCTGAAGTTGTCACTACAGAAACTTCCGAAGTTGAGGAAATTTCTGAAAATCTAGGTCAAATGATTGTCCAAACTGAAATGACAAGTGATCCACGGACTGATGCTGTAGTTATCACTACAGAAGCTTCTGAAAACCAAAATCAAACATTTATCCAAGCTGAAATGGGAAGTGATCCAAGGACTGATGCTGAAGTTGTCACTACAGAAACTTCCGAAGTTGAGGAAATTTCTGAAAATCTAGGTCAAATAATAGTCCAAACTGAAATGGAAAGTGATCCAAGGAGTGAGAATGAAGCATTTGAATCTAAGGAAATTTTTGAAAACCAATGTCAAATGGTTATCCAAAGCGAAGTCCCTAATGATCTTAGAACTGATACTGAAGCTATCCAGAAAAAATCCGAATCTGAGTAAACTTCAGAGAATAAAATTAAACTAACTGATGAGTAAATTCTAATTCCTATTAAATAATTTCTAAAAGGCTAGTAAGGAACCCTAGTTGTAAAAGTGTCAAAAGACAAAAATGATGCAATAAAATAATCTCAGTTTTAGCATTGATGGATACTGTGCAACCTTTGAGTGACTTCAATAATTCTTCTTACTTCGGCAGCATCTTCTGTCAGATTTATGACAGCTACAAGTGTTTTGGGTATTGAAATTGCCTAATAATAGTTAAAGTCAAGGAAATAAAAATGAAAGTTAAGCGGAAATTGTTAAGTTTCTAAGGGTAAGAAGAATCCCAAGGGGCACTTCCAAGTGTTTGGGATGCTAATGTAAGCTAAATGAACTAAACTACTGTTTTCTGTCAAGATAATGTAATGTTATTTAGAGTAAAAAAACATCATTCAGCTAAACAGACCATAGCAGATCTTCATCAAATATTTTATTGAGGGACTGAATAAAATGAAGAAAATTTTACAAAAATCTTGAAACTTTTTCTTTTCCGTTTTTTTATTTCCATAGCTATTACAAACAAATTTCTAATGTTTGGTTGTAAATCAGTCTCAAATTTCTTCAGGAACCAACTTATAAACTTCCTCTGTTCTGGCTGATTCCTTTACCTCAAAATTTGGGTTGAGTAGCTCAAAAGATGTAAGAATTTTAAAAACAAAGATGAAATGAGTTAGGAAGGGTTAAAATAAATTTTGGTAAAGAGTTTAGAAACCGGAATTTCCAAGATCCTAATCCAACATCCGCTTAAATAGAAAACAGAAACCCTGTGTGTACAATTTTATGGGAAAATGGACTCAAATTCATTCTAAAATGACTTCCCATGACTCAGAAGGGGGCTCATCTTCTCTATTGTAGTCCGTCGGGTGTGTCCAACGGAGACAGGCATATGAATATGAAATTTGCAATACATGGACCGTCATAATTACAACAATCTTCTCAGAAGAACATGACACTACACCATTTTATAGACCCATTGTCATGAATAACTGAGCAACAATTGGCGGTGGAGGTCATACAAAAGCCACCAGCCTAACTGACCTTGAGATTTCCAAATGGTTTATATGTAAAATTGTAAGGTGCCATGCCCATGGAAATAGCCCTTACTTAATTTTCTACTCTCAAAGACCGTGTACTCTACATCAAAATGGCTACATGTAGGTACCGTGGACATAAGGAATAATAATTTTCGAAAAACGTATGAGATGCCTCGTTTAGTTTGATCCTACTTGCGATAATGCGTTATCGAGACGAACCATGATATACAGGTTGTTCTAAAATTAGGTACCGCTTGTTGAAATTCAATATCTAATTATTTGATGTACCAATTCATGTTATATTTGTTTTTTGTAAAGCAGAAAAACTAGAAGGATTTTTGGACACTATTATCGGGGTGAGAGACAAAGGTTAGTAAGGTTAATCGAATATTAATTGGACCAATGATGAATTTAGAATTTCGATGGTATTGCGGAAATAAATGACAGAACTTCCGGTTAAATCATCGTTGTTTGTTTGGGCACATTCCGTAGTGCTGAACCAGGGGGAACTAAATTATTGTTACTTTTTTGCTAGAAAAGTTCCCATGCTATCCATAGATGGGCCCCCTCCGCGGAGGGCCCTCCACGGAGGGCGGAGGGGAGGAGTGGAGGGGTACATTTTTGGTAGAGGGCTGGAGGGGTGAAATCTGCTCGGAGGAATGGAGGGGTGAAGGGCAATTCTGCTCGGTGGAGGGCTGGAGGGGTGGAGGGCTAAAGTTTAGCTGGAGGGGTGGAGGGTTGAAGTTGATCTGGAGGGGTGGAGGTGTATTATTATACGTGGAGGGCTCTTATGTTCAACGGAGGGCGGAAGACTGGAGTCTATTTACAGAGCAATAGAACCATTTTGAACCCGTAATCCTTGTACAATCTATTTATTTTGTTTTGATTGTGTTCCGATGTGTTCAATATTTAATAAAGTAAAATTATTTAATTACAAAAACAGAATACTACTAAAATAAAAAGAAAATCGATTAGAAATTAACCAAAAATTATTGCGGGATGGATGTAATCCAGTAGGAGCTGTTGTAGGCGGGCGCTGATAGGTGATTGTTGAGTGGACTGGAAGGTGGAGGGGTAAACTTACCTTGAAGTGGTCTTTGCTGAATGGAGGGCGGAGGGGTGGAGGGATTAATTTAGCTTAGAGGGGATAATTTAGCTTGGAGGGGTGGAGGGGTCAATTTAGCTTGGAGGGGTGGAGGGCCGGAGGGGATAATTTAGCTTGGAGGGGTGGAGGGGTCTTCGCTGACTGGAGGGCGGAGGAATGGAGGGGTGGAGGGTTCATCCCGTGCCCATCTATGATGCTATCGTAATTTTAAATTCATAAATTTTCACTTTAAGCTAGTTAGGATATCGAATAGCATTGAATCTCCAGATCAGTGCAACAGGTGTTTAGTTTAATTCAATTTAATTCAAGTTATGGTGGTGTCTTCTATCTCATCTTTACTGTGGACACATTGACGAAAATTGGCTTAAATTCTGATGAATTGCTTAGGAATTGGTGGGGAGGGAGGCTACGAAATTAATTAGTTAAACTAAATTATTTCTCTCTCCCCAATTCCAAGCACGTCCTATGACTTCAGATACATCTTCTATATAATTTCTTCTATATAATTCAGTGTGTTTTTTCGTGTCTGACGCAATTATTCTCTTAAACTAAGCAATTTAGATATAGGGTAACCTATTACAATTATCATTGGTATGTATTAGTGATGTCACTCATGCTATTTTTATTAATGTCAGAGGTCAAATGTTCGAGTTATTGATTTTATAATGAAAAATGGAAAAAAGAGATAAGGAAAATACAGCAAAAAAATTTTCATATAGTTTCCATATGGCTGTTTTTTTTTGGTTTGAGAGATGGAATGTGAAGAGCATGTTCACTCTACTTTTAAGCTTTTTTTTATAAGTTTTTAAAACAATGACGAGTGAGAATGATGAGCTTTGTTGAGATGTATTGAGACTTGCCGGTCCAGCACCATCATCTTTGGTCAATAATTGTAAAGTAAAAGTCTTTACTTCCTGTTGCATAGTTACTGGAAAGAATTTCAACTTAAATCTTGGATCTAATAATGTGACAATATTGTAGTGGTGATTTTTGAGGACTGTATCAAATCTTGTCTCCATACTTTCAAAGAGAGTTTGTTTCATTGTCCCAACTCGATTATGAAGGGTATTTTCTTTCTGAAGATAAAGTTTCATTGTCTCGACGTGAGGAATTACTTCAGAAATTAGTGATCGGTTCTCACTAATTATTTTTGTAACCTGTTCAAACGGCTGAAGCAATGACAATACTCCACTCAACAAGGACCATTGATTAACAGTAAGAGTCGGAATATCCCCTCTAGAGGCAAAAACGCAAATAGCTTCCTTTTGTTCTTGTATAGATTTTAGCATATAGAATGTCAAGTTCCAACGAGTGACGACATCTTGAGCTAATTTATTTTATTTTAATCCCAGACGTTTCTGAATTTCTCGAAGTTTACTTGCAGCCACTCACGAATGATTGAAATGTCCGACAATTTTTCTAGAATTGGTCAGAAGATCAATTATCATTCGTTGAGATTTGATTGAGTCCAAAATGACTAATTGGAGTGCATGCAGAAAACAGTGTTCGTTTGGTAGTCCTGAACCCCTTACACCCTTTAGTATATTTGGAGCATTATCAGTCAGAATCAAATGCACATTACTTTGTGAAATATTCCAATAATTCAACATAGAATTCAAGAATTCTGAAATGTTCTCTCCTGTGTGAGATTTAGGAAAGTGTTTGGAATTTAAAACGAAATCTCTAATTTCGTACTCAGGGTCTAGCCAATGAGAAGTGAGACTGATGAAAGCTTCATTGTTGTGTTTTGAAGTTCATATGTCACTAGTGAAAGAAATATGAGATGCTGAGTTCAGTTGGATTTGGATGAAATCTTTGGTCCTTTTATACATATCTGGGACAACCGTTTTAGTAAAGAAATGGCTACTAAGAATCTGGAAAGTTAGTAAAAAATTTCACTATAAATATTACACATTGGTATTTTAAGTAAAATTGCATTCGAAGACATACTTCATATCGTGGAGATAACTTAGCAAGTAATATTTGAAATCCTGTGTTTTCAACAAGCGAAAATGGTTGATTGTCAGTTGACATCATCTCAGCAATGAGATAGTGAATTTCTTTTGCTTGTGTCATCCAGTCCCCATTTCTTAGTCGAATTAAATGAAATCTCCAGAGTTTGTTGTCTGTTTACTCTTTAGCGGAATGGTCAAAGATTCTTTTAGTTTTAGCTGATAAAACTGAAAAACAAAAGAATTATTAAATATTAATGTTAAGAATATAGTTTATTCACAACTAACCTACACAATAAAATTAAAAATACCTCAGTAAAATGTTTAAACCTTAGATGATCTCGCATTGAAGTAGTTGATGACGTTCTCCCTCTCGACAAGTTCACAGTACAGAGAGTACACTGAACTTTGTTTTTGTCACCAGTTTCGTCAAAATAAGACCATACGTTGCTTTGCTTCCCATTAGTAGGTTTATTTATTTCATTCACTGAATTTGATCTATAGATCCTGGTATGAAAAGAAATTATTAAGTAATCATTAATCATGACGAAACTTTAACTTGTTCTTGTAGTAACAATGGTTCCAAAAAAAATTATTTTATTTTAATTACCTGTGGCCATTGGTTCTTCTATTTGTATTATGCCATCGTCGTCACTAACTGTTTCTTCCATATTATCGAAGGTTAGCGAATATTAATTAATTTCTGAAGTTAAGTTAATTCTTATTTCAATATATAACAAGTGGTTTTACTCGTTAAATTTTGAAACAAAGAACAACAAACGAGTGATATCATTTTATGAGATGAATTTAAACGAGTGTAAGTCGACTACGCTCAAATTTTAAAATTTAACCTTCGAAGGCTTCGTCTAAGATTGCCAAGAAAATTCGAGGAAGCTTCGATATTTCGAAAACTTCGACCAAAGTGTTTGACTATATATTCTACTATATGTATTCTATGTATTCAACTATATATATATATACACTTAGATTGTCACGGCTGACCTTTCATAATGAAGTGAAGTTTGCTAACACACTTGCATAAGGTAACTTAAAAGGTTTGAAAATACTATTCATGTCTAAAAAGTCAGTTGGCTGGTGATTATGGAGTAAGAATTTCGGTGAATCAGTCCGAGGTCCGACTCATAGTAAGGGTAATATTTTTTGTCCAGTATTTTATTGGTAAACTTGGCATACGACCCCAATAAATTTCGGGTGAGCTTGGCATATGACTCGAATATTTTTGGTTGAACTTGGTATTTGATCCAAAAATTATTTTGGGTAAGCTTGGCATAAAATCCAAATATTGTGGTGAACTCGGCATTACGATTCCAACTTTACAGGTGAACTTAGCATACGACATCAATATTTTACGGGTAAACTTGGCATACGACACCCAACAATATTTGAATGACTTGGCATACGAAACACAATATACTTTGAGTAAACTTGGCATGCGACCCTAATATACCTGCGTGAATTTGGCATACAATAAAAATATATTTAAGTGAATTTAGCATACTCCACCCAATATTTTTTGGATTAAGCTAACGTATAACCGAAATTTTTAATGTGAATTTGGATGAACCTGACATATGACCCTAATTTTTTAGGGTAAATGTAATACAATATTTAATGGGGGAACATGGCATACATACGAAATATATTATGGATGAACTTCGTATACGACGTTGATAAATTTTGAGAAAACGATTGCAAGTATATTTTCGTATTGTTCGTATACTTGGCATACGAACTTAATATATTTTCTTAATCTTGGCATACAACGCTAATATACTTTGAATGAATACTCTACACCCCCACTATACACTTTATATGAAATTGCGATACGACCAATATTTTTTGCGTGAACCTAGCTTACCACATTTTTTAGAATGAATTTGACATATCCCCCAATATACTTTGAATTAATTTGACATATGTACAAAATATACATTTGGTGAGTTGGCATATGATCCCAATATGCTACTTAGCCAATGACGCAAATATTTTTGAGTGAACTACCCATAAGCAAAACCTATTCTGTGGGTGAAACAGGGATCCGATCCGATTTTTTTGAGTGAAATTGGCAAACAAACCCAATATATTTTGGGTTAGCTTGGCATACTACCTCAATATTTTTAGTGAATCTTCGATCTGGGCATGTACGGAAGGGATGCTGACAGGGTCTGGAGGGTTGGAAATGGACGGAAGGGATATGTGGATAAGAAATGGGAGAGATGTATCNGGAAGGGATGCTGACAGGGTCTGGAGGGTTGGAAATGGACGGAAGGGATATGTGGATAAGAAATGGGAGAGATGGAGCGAGCATGGAGATGAATAGAAACAGGGACGGGAGAGATGCGGGCATGGACGACATTGATGCATGGTACGGATGGGAGGCATGCGAGCATGGAGAAAGGAATGAGGGCAAATAGGGCAGGTTACGGGCAAGGTCGGGATGTAGCCAAGCAATGACGTGAGGAATCCAAGCAGAAACGTGAGGGATGCGGGCAAGGACGGAAAAAATGCTATCGTGGGTGAAAGGGATGATGGCATCGACGGGCGAGGTGCGGGGATTCTAAGAAGTTAAAAATAATATAATGCGCTTGATTTGGTTTGAAACGCTGACAATGAACAAATCACAAGGATAGTTATTGTCAAATGTTGGTATTTATTTATCTTCGCCGTGCTTATTCACGACCAAAGTAAAGGTAAAGGTAAAGATAACGACGGTGCCCGACTAAAAGTAACGTGAAAGTCAAAGTTATTTGTAAATAGTGAAAAACTATTAATTTCTAAATAGCCAAAAATGATAAATTTTTTCTACATATTCCCATTTTAAAAGGAACTAAATCCTAGCCTCTATCTACTGATCAAACGTTGGGCATGGACAGAGCTTTGCTGGCAAATCCCAAGTACGCTCAACCATAATTTATTTTATTTATTATACGGCCATATCAGATACCATTTATTAAGACATTCAACTAACAGACGCTGCCACGTTTGCTTCTTTGCTTTGTTCAAAATCTGCTACACCATTTTTTGTTGATCTGTTTTCGTTACTTAATGGAATGCCCACGGCAGCGCTAGCCGTGCGAGCTTCGTCTAGTCAGTATTACTTCAATCAGCATTTACTAATCACTATTTTTTCAACCTTTTACAGTAAACTTTTCTTAAATATTACCACGTCTCATTCTCTGGTTGTCCACGGCAACACGGATTCAGAAAAGGTCACTCATGTGTCATGTCCCTCACTCTATTTACACAAGATATATCTGAAGCCATCGACATAAGCAATGGCAAAGTTTGAACTATTTTCATTGATTTGAAGAAAGTCTCTGTTAATCATAACACTACTTTTGAGAAAACTTGCAGTAGAATTTAAACTTAAGTCACTGGACGTCAAGTTGATTCGTGATTTTCGCTCAACAAGAACTTTTGCGATAAAAATAACTCATTTCTCAAAGTATTTAATGAATTATGATCGGTTCCTCAAGGCTATACACTTGCCTCTCTGTTGTTTGCCATATTTATCAATGAGATCAGTACCAAATTGATATTCAATTTTTTCTTTATGCAGATGATCTCATTTATTTTTAGTCCACAGATGTCACAGTTATCCATGATACGCTTAACAACTATCTTCAAAAAATCCAACCCTAGTGCTCTCGCAACAAGATACAAATCAAATTGAAGAAATGAGATTTTATTCATTTCCACAAAGCCAGAAATCACGGAATTCCTCATATCTCTACCTTCCACTTTGGCCTTGAAAAGATTAATAGTCTAACAGTACCTAGGACTAATTATAGACACGAATCTATCTTTTAAAAAAGACTTAATTAAATTTTAATTAAAGTCAGTCCTATTGTAAATATGGTTAGTTCCAAACGTTCGTCCATATAGAGGTTTATCAAATCTTGTTTAAATCTTACGTTGTTTCCTCCTATGCTTATGCTATTGGTATTTTGGCTGTCGAACCCCATCTTGAATCCCAAAAAATCCAAGACAAAATCAATCGATTGCTTTTCTGTTTATTATCCTCCCATGACACGAAATTTTCCAGACGTGCTAAGGGACATCGTCTTACACAAAGAAACAATTTCAACTTTATCAAGAAACAACTCTCAACCACCGAACTAACTGTTCAAAAACGGTCCACCTGAACCAGACTCAAAATATTCTCTCCTTTTTGCATTCTCCTTGTACAAAGGGTAAAAATTTTTTCCCAGCAACTCTAAAACACCAAGAAATCTTCGATTGATTTCTTTAATCAAATGTCAATCTGATGATTTTTCCTAAGATGACTTTAAACTTAATCTTTTCAATTAGTTTGTTGAAAAAAGGAAGGAAACCTGCATAAAATTATTGTTAGTTATGCCTGATACTTGAAACATCAGCTATGAGTTTACCTCCATATTTTAGTGGCATTTAGGATTGTTGAAAGTGAAGAGACAAATAAACCTATTTTCAATTGAATTGAAGATGCTTAAATGGTTATAAATGCCTAATAAATTAAAAGTTAAAGAACAAAAGAAATGTAAACAGATGGACAAGTGAATCGAATAAGCACATCTAGCTCCGTCGTCCACGGTTAATAACTTCATATTCAAAAAAAATTGAATAGGTGGTTCAACATTGCTCTTGGTCTTAGGGTGAATGGAGCTAGGCGGAGATTGAGGAAATAATTAGAGCAAAAGTGCTAATGGGTGTTAATTAAAGGGAAGAGATTTCATAAAAATGTTTCATAGAACAATACAATTGTTCTCCTCAACATATGCAGACGAGGATGCGTGGTGAATCGGCAATAACAACAAGTATTTTTGTATGTGAGATGTTTCTGTTGCGTTGTTTTGCTTCAAGCTTCATTTTATGAATAGTGTTTTGAAGATACATGGCTGTTAAAAGACGCCAGTGGAGCTCTTAGTTGCTTTAGCATAACTTATTTCTATGTGAACCAACAACCTCAAATCTTAAATTCTTAATGATCCCGAGTGTTTCATTTTTATCTCTTTCAGTTTTAGCTGAGTCAGGAACCATTTATACCTGGTATTTTTTGTTGTCCAGAGCCCACTTAACAAGCAACTTTAGAATAGAATAGGAAAGAATTCCATATCAAGGACGAGGACAAGGAGCTAAGAATAATAAGTTAGGCATCTCGGAGATAAAAAAAAAAGAGAATAGGACATTAAATACTTCAAAGTTCCACAATGAGATGACAGACAGACAGTCATATGATAAACCTCATAACCACTTCCAGGTCTAGGCTGTCCTCGGCTAATAATCCAATCCAGAGGTTATTAAATCTCCAACCAACTACTTAGCAGTTGAGTCAACAATCTGAAAAATAAATATTTGGATTGAATTATGAGAAAATTCACCCAAACACAATACCCCACCCGTGTATGGTTTAGAAAAAGTGAAAGTTAACCGGAAGGAGGTACGCGTTTTCAGAAAATCCGATGGTTCGCAATCCCAATGTCAGTGAATTTTGATATAATGAGTTCCACATTGAATGATTTGGGAAGCAAAAGGGATGGTAATGGATAACGAACAGAACACGCAACTTCATCATCTCTTCGCAATAATAAATAAACAAAAGGTAGACAGGTATACTGATGGGACTGAGTAGACCTAGGGGCTTCATAGTCTCAGCTTCGAATCCATTTAACAAACTCTGCTTCTCGTAACATCAGAAATCTTCCACTGCTTCACTACTCTGTCTCCCTTCCGCCGCCGTTTAGTTTTTTTACTTATTACTTCAAAGAAATGTGAAAGGGGTTAGTTGTTTCTCAGGTTTGAGTGCTTGAGCTACAGAATTCCCAATGATCCAGCAGCAGGGAGTTTCAAACGAACAAGCCCTTGGTTCCAAGGGCTGAGCAGAGGGGGTTGAAGGTTCCGTTGGACGTTGGCACGGAATCAAAACTTAAGGGTTTATTTCTATAAGGAGGGGTAGGCTCACCGGGACAAACATCCACCACTACTACCACTACCACCGAAGCTAAATCTGTGAAAATGAAATGATTTCTACAAAAGTACGAAGCAGCAGGGGCTTAAGCTTGTGTGTACTCTACTAATAACTTATTGTTGTTAGAAGAAGAGTACCTACAAAGTCTATATCAATACCTACTTCAATATTTCTGAGAAGTGGCATCAGGAAGAAGGTTGTGGAGTCGGAAGAGTGGTTACAACAATAGGGTCGAATTGTGATCTACTACTGGAAGTGAAATTATGTGAAACAATTCAGTTTGAAAAAGGAATTAAGTCGGAAGTGATGATGAGTGTAATAGTATTGTCGTAATTTTTCATTAAGTGGAATGCCGTTGGTTCATCGGGCCGTAATACCGGTCCAAGTTAGTAATTCTAAGCTTACTTTGAGTAAAATTGACTCGGAGTTTATAGCTGTCAACAATGGGACACTCGTCAATGTCCTTCATCAACTCGCTTCTCTTGTCTCGCATGCCAGTGACATTTTTCTTAGTGTCTCTGTCCTTACAGGTGAGGTTGGGACACGAATTCAAAGTGTCAAGCTCCGATTGGACGAGTTGGAAGTCAAGACTGAACTCTTTGATCCCAAACTGGTACCTGTTCGTAAGTTCATTCATTTAAATTTGTTTCCCTTGGTCAAGGTGACATAAGGTGTGAAACTTTTCTGTCTGCTCATTGATAATGGAAGATTGAGTGGTTTAGTTGCAAACAAAAACGAAGTAAATTAATAAAGGAAGAGATGAGGACGGTGAGAATGGTCAACTTCAAAAGTTTACCATTGTTTCGAGAAGCAATATGTTTAGAAACCTTCAAAAAAGAATTACTCATCAGGAGAGCGGTTCTCAGGAAGATTTCAAAGAATGAACTTTTGGAAATATATCCCTCCAAGTCATGCAAGGCTCATTTTGTATTGGCGGAAAAATATTTGCTTACAATGAGGAATGAGTTATTCTGAAAAAGAGTCTTTGTTCCACCCAACTTCTGCCAAACGGATAGCTGTACGCCAACTCTTAAACAGTTTTACGCCTTTTTGCTCACCGGATAACGCCCTGTCTGTCAAATGATGAGCCACTTACTAAGGCTTCTCTGGAATTATTAAGCACTTAGCGTTTATAATCAATTACAAAGTTTATAAAAGTTATGGATTTTATAGCTCAAAAGCCACGCACTTTAACTGTAACGTTACAACGGTCAAAGTTTATAGTTTATGAAATTTATGAAAAGTGATAGTTTGCGCTGTTTTCAAACTTTGTAAACTTAATAAAATTTATAGTTTAACTGGATTATAAGGTCCTGTTGACGTCACTCTGACTGGTCACGTGGTCAACTGAAATATATGTAACTTATAAAACTTCTTTATAAACAGTGGCAAAACTTCTGAATTGAAATCTTATTGAAAATTTCCTCTTTTGCAAGGAAAAAATTTCAATTTCATCAATTTTTTAATCTTGCAGAAACAAAGCGCAAACTGGTCTGATTAAAATTTATAGGAGAGGTTTAAAATTTTATAAATTTTATAAACTTTAATAATGAGTATAAACGCAAAGTGCCTTAACTTTTTTTTTTAATTTCATATGCAAATTCGAAATGTAGGCTTGCAAACGAGCCGAGCCAGCTCGTGAGTTAAACGAGTGATCCTAGTTTGAGCTGAGTTGAGCTGCTTATATTTCAACGCATTTATAAATAGACGAGTCACAAGCCGAGCTGAGCTGGAGCATTGGCTCTCTCGAGTAACGGGAAAAACTCGTGAGCTAGCTCCCCAAATTTTTGGGTTTTAAATTTTAAGTTAATTGCTAAAATTCACCATTAAATGACATGAGAAAATTACCTTTTAACTTTCTGGAAAGGATAACAACATTAGTTTTAGCACTTAGCTAATTATTTCATAGACAATAAGTTAACTCATTCACTTTTGTTGCTTTGGCTTGTATCTATGTTAAAGATATTCTCATTTTTCGCTCAGCTCTGTACAAAAAATAATTGAATTCCATTAATTTCAATAGTGTCAGTAACTGTTCCCAAATCTGTTCATAATTTTTTAATTTGTTCATAAGAACAAAGCTAGACGTATAATGTACTTTGTTTAAACTAATTTTCTTGAAAAACCACCGAATGGTGAATAGAACGTTTTACGTAGGACATATGGCACTCACGAATAGCATGGTATATTGCCCAGAATCTACTTTTGTAACTACAACGTCATACTAGAAAGGAATTTTCGATTATAACTAAACTATGACTAAGGAGCTAGGTCGCCAGCTGGATAACGAACCGAGCCGAGCTGATATTTCCCAACTCATTGGAGCCGTGAGCCGAGCAGAGATGTGTGAATGTCCAAACTAAAATCGGGGTACGGAACCCCGAATTGGGCAGATTTTTCCCAAGAGTAAATTAGATCACAGAAAGTGTCATTTTTGACCTTCTCTCTTAGTGTTTCGCAGGGCTCAGCTTTTTACGTGAGTCAGAGCCACTGGCTCAATGAGCCATGGCTCAATGCTCACCCGAGCGGTGAGCCAGGTCATGAGCCATGGCTCTGGCTCCGCACTTTTGTTCAGCTGGCTCATGAGCCAGAGCCATGGCTCTATGAGTCATGGCTCATGGCTCAACATAAAAAATTTTTTTTTTCCCGTTAATATGCACATTTTGCTAAAACTGAGAATGACGTAGTGAGAATAAGCCAACACAAATCATAATTATGAACTGGGAAAAGGCAAATTGACTTTCAGTGACCAAAAATTCCCAAAATTAAATAAAGTGATGATTTGGAAGAAAAAAAAATGAAAAATTAGAGGAAAACTGGAAGAATTTAGGGGAAAAGTTGAGCCATTGAGACATGGCTCACTAGTTTCGTTGAGCTGGCTCATGAGCCATGGCTCTAGCTCAAAATTATTACATGAGCCAGAGCCATGAACTGGCTCTGGCTCAGAAATTTTTGTGAGCCAGCTGGACCCAGAGCCAGAGCCATGCGGAATTCTATTCTCTACCACTTAAATTTACAGGAAAGTTTTTTACTTTTAATGCAAAATTTTCAATTTTCACAAACTTTTTTTGTTTTCACGAAATTTTTTAGTGTACAGCAAATTCTTTAGTTTTCATGAATTTTGTTTAGTTTTCAACAATCTGCAGTGTTACAAAATCAATCATTTATGAGCAGTACTTTTGACCCATGATATTTGCTGGAGAAAGTGGTACTTCAAAAATTATTGCCAGTAAGACTCCTTAAAGTAAATTTTTTTAGATGATACTGTTTACATGTTTCAGAAAGATTATGCGAAATTAGAGAGGAGAATTTTTTTAATCAAGTCTCTGCGACATCTAGAAAAAAAGTTAGGATATTTTGAAAATTATAATTTCGGAACATTCTTTTGGGACAATGTACATGAGAAGTTAGGTGTCTCAAACAAATGTTCCGAAATAACAGTTTTCAACAAAAAATCGTAACTTTTTTCTAGATGTCACAGAGACTTGATTAAAAAAATTCCCCTCTCTACTTTCGTATAATCTTTCTGAAACATGTAAACAGTATCATCTAAAAAAATTTGCTTTAAGGAGTCTTACTGGCAATAATTTTTGGAGCACCCCTTTTTCCAGCAAATAGCATGGGTCAAAAGTACAAGTCGTCCCAAAAACACTGGTTGGACTGTAGGTACCATACCCATTAGCACATGACTGGAGTCGAGCCACCAAAAAACTCGTCTCGCTCGGCTGATTTACTTCCCTATATAAGGGTAAAGAATTTACCCACTTGGAGTGTGGAAAGAGGATATTTGGTATGTACAAATAAATAATTTTGTAGGTAGCAAAAGGTGTCTGAAGCTCGCATGAAGCCATTTGTGCAATAAAAAACAATTTTTTTGTGGCTAGGAAGTTCACTGAGGTGAAGCAGATTGAGCCTGTTGATACGAATTTAAAAAGGAGCTGGTTCCACTGATGAAGTGATTTAATTCAAATTTGAAAAGTTTTATATGAAGCAAGTCGCTTCATAATGGAACTAGAATTAAGTTAGAAAATACCATATATATTTTTATAAACCGGCTTCCAGGGTCAGATATGTTCAAGAGTGGAGACGAACCGGTTTTCCTCCACCTTTTGAATAGAATAGGTTCAAATTATTTACCCATACCTCACGGTATTTTTTTGGCTTGAAAAACTAGGACTTACCCAATGAATAGTTGGCCGTGTCACATATAGGTTACCGTGGTAAGCAAAAAAAAAATCGAGTCTTGAAGTCCAATTAATATTAGAAAAGAGTTTTATAACAAAATAGCTCCTGTAAATCATTACTTTTAGATGTATTGTTTACATGTACTTGGACATATTTAATAACCTTTTATTGTACAGCTTTTAGATTACTACATTTATTAATGTCATTGACGTTCGCTCATTGGCATAATCAAGACAATTAAAATTAGAGACTATTCGGTAGTGTTTCGCATGGCTCAGGTTTAGGTGTGAGCCAGAGCCAATGACTCAATGAGCCATGGCTCATAGCTCAGGCTGACAGTGAGCCAGCTCATGAGCCATGGCTCTGGCTCCCGATATTTGTTGAGCTGCCTCATGAGCCAGAGCCATGGATCATGGTTCAACACAAATTAAAATTTTGCAAAAAAATTTCCTACAAAAATCTTTATTTCATTCGGATTTATATGATCAATCAATTATTTGTCGTAACAATTTTCCATCATACGGTTCTTGATCCCACCGACCACCACTTCTCTTAAGTCTCCTTCATTTCTTTATTTAAGCCAACACTTCACGCACATGCATTTCTTTATCGTATCACTTTCAATTCGATTTCGTTTCGGATCCTCCAGAAAAAAAATTTTCTACTGGTACACCTATCCCTGACACGGCAACAAAATCTCGCGCCATTTTTGACAAGCTAGAATAAGATGGTTGATGTTCCTGTGAGTAAAGGTTGCCATATTTCAAAATTAGGCTGGATTAAATTATCATCAGACCAAATTATGCCATTTTTCACTCCAAATTATGCGCTAAATATTTCAGTTTATGCGATTTTATGAGCTGAAATCCGACTCACAAAACTAGGTCTAAAGGTCGTTGGATATGATATTTATTCGCTGTTTTCACGCTATCGCAACTTGACAACCTTAAAGTTGAAAACCTCTACAACCTTTTCGAGTAACAAAGTCGTAGCTTTCAAATATAGATTTAACGAAGCGCACATTTTCAAAACAAAATCATGTTCATAATTTGGCTAGAGCGTTTAGCGTTGTTCTACTACACCTATCTTTTTTTAACTGTCAAATTAATTGTTGAAAATCCCGTCCTACAATATGATGATCCCAATGTTGTAATAATCACAGTCACAATAACCATAAAACTGTAATTTCTAAGTTTCAACCTCCCGTAAAGCACAAATTTGAAAATATTTATTTATTTAATAATTTTTAATTGAAAATGCAACTATAAAAACTTAACTTGTAAAACAATTTAGCCTCTTATTACCTGAAATAACAATTCAACCTCTTAACTTGTAAAAACATTTAGCCGCTTTATTACCTGAAATAACTTTCTCTCCACCACCGTTACTAAAATTTAAGATTTATATTATGGTGCCGAGGATTGATGCGTTATTATGCTGTATTCATTAAATAGTTGGGCATTATTCGGTTAACAACAACAAAATTCCAAATTTCTGTCCAAAATTATGCAATATTGAGCAAAATTATGCAATATTATGAATAATTATGCGCTACTTTGAAATTATGCAATTTATGCGTTTTATGCGGGACAAGTTGGTGTCAATCGTCATAATTTTTCTTGATCCAGTGACACTAGATATATGAAATAGACGACCAGGGTTAATTTTTATTATACAATTTTATGCAAATTATGCATTTGGTGGTCCTTAATCATCACTAATGATTGCCTTACACCAATGTAATGCACCTCTCTCAATCAACTTGGACACACTAGAAGTATGTGGGGATTTGAGCATAAGACTCAATCCCCACTACTGTACTCATAAATGAGACAGTAGACTCCTTACCTGGCAATGAATGACCAGGAAGGAGAGTTTCGGAGTTGTATTGAGTTTGAGAACAGGATTGCCCAACTAGGCTCTGTAGCACAAATCGTTAGTGCGTTGGGTCCGGAATACCCAAGACGTGGGATCATACCCCAACAGAGACCAAATTTTTGTGGCAATCCCTGTCTCAAACTCAAAGTGGCGGGTCAGGCCCGCCACACATGGCGACCATCCGCGACCCTCCCCTTTTTAAGGGGCGGAGGGCCGGTAGTCTTCGGTTCCCGAAGGCCGAGGGGGCGCTCTTGGAGGCGGGAAAGTGTGGGGATTTGAGCATAAGACTCAATCCCCACTACTGTACTCATAAATGAGACAGTAGACTCCTTACCTGGCAATGAATGACCAGGAAGGAGAGTTTCGGAGTTTTATTGAGTTTGAGAACAGGATTGTCCAACTAGGCTCTGTAGCACAAATGGTTAGTGCGTTGGGTCCGGAATTCCCAAGACGTGGGATCATACCCCAACAGAGACCAAATTTTTGTGGCAATCCCTGTCTCAAACTCAAAGTGGCGGGTCAGCCCCGCCACACATGGCGACCATCCGCGACCCTCCCCTTATTAAGGGGCGGAGGGCCGGTAGTCTTCGGTTCCCGAAGGCCGAGGGGGCGCTCTTGGCGGCGGGAAAGTGTGGGGATTTGAGCATAAGACTCAATCTCCACTACTGTACTCATAAATGAGACAGTAGACTCCTTACCTGGCAATGAATGACCAGGAAGGAGAGTTTCGGAGTTGTATTGAGTTTGAGAACAGGATTGCCCAACTAGGCTCTGTAGCACAAATGGTTAGTGCGTTGGGTCCGGAATTCCCAAGACGTGGGATCATACCCCAACAGAGACCAAATTTTTGTGGCAATCCCTGTCTCAAACTCAAAGTGGCGGGTCAGGCCCGNAGGCCCGCCACAAGTAGCATCTCTGGTGTTAGAAATAAGGGACGCTTTGTGTAGGAGCTCTGTTGCTAGAAGTAGTGTAGCTACTATATCTAGGAGCTGCTACTAGATCTACGATCTTGAACTCCCAGATATTTTATCTCAGTCCCTAGATTTAGCAGCTCTTCTAAATTCAATATTTTTTCTAAATTCAGGTATTAAATATTCTCGATGGATTTTTATCTTCGTAGTTCAAGATTACATGATCAGGCATCGAATGCAATAAAAATTAGTAAAAAGTAATTGATGGTACAATTTACAGACACATTTTATTGAATAACTCAAAGCTGCCACAAAGTTTTTCCCGGCACGGTGAAAAGTTGCTAAATTTGATTTACTAACGATTAAAAATAGTAGCCAAATTGATCAAGACCAGATATGTTTGAGCTTTTGAATATAAATTTGGTGGTGTTAGATATAGGGGCTCCAAGACGCTAGATCTAGGAGTAGCTGCTAGATTTAGCAGCTTAGCTTCTAAATGCAAAACGTCAGCCCCTCCCCTACCCTTTATTTAGTGGCTGAGTTGCTAAATTTAGCAGCCCGACCCCATATCCAGTAGCAGAGCGGCTACTTATAGTGTACTCAACTTGACTGATGTTTTGAAAGAAAACACGACTTTTCTTTACTGACTTCTGCAAAAGCTAATGAGCCATTGAGCCATGGCTCAGCTATGTGGTTGAGCTGGCTCATGAGCCATGACTCTGGATCAAATTTATTGTATGAGACAGAGCCATGCTCCGGCTCTGGCTCAAAATTTTTTGTGAGCCACATCGAGCCAGAGCCAGGCGGAACACTACTGTTCTGTATGGAAGGTTATCGTTGGTCTTTAGGTGAAATATTTTAAACTGTACAGTTTAAATACAGTTGTACAGTTGTATTACAGTTTGTAATACGTATTACAAAAAGATACAATTTTTTCATGGAGGAGGGGTTACAACTGTTTGAGTTTTTAGTTGAGAATGGTATCTTTGTGTGATGTCGATTTCAGTTTGTTTCTTTCATTTGTTAATTGTTGGCACTCTTCAAGTTATATGGATGAATGATAGATCGTTACCGCAAAGTTTACATTTGACAGAGGTACCCATTTTTGGCAGTTTGTGCCATTTAAGCTTGTGATATACCGTGTTATATCCTAGCCTTATTCGTTGGATAGTGGGTACCAGGTATGGTGGCATTTGTTTATTGAGGAAGTACTCAGGAAGACTCTTTTTTAAATTCTTTGTAAAAAGGCATTGTGGTAGAAATGAGTTTGCTTCTTTCGCCTTCTTTGATTAGTGTCTCATCAGTTTCATCAATCTTGTCCTTTCGTATTTTAAGCCTTTAGGGTCCTGTGCTTCCTACAGTTCTTCTCCGTTTACTTCAGCGAGCATTTTTTTGAGTTATAGACACTGGTTCTATAAAAATACGGCGCGGAAAATACGGTGCGGAAATGACGGTGCCGAAGATACGGTGCCGAAATTACGGCACGGAAATTACGGCGCCTGGAAAATACGGAGCCTGGAAAATACGGCGCATAAAACATGGATCATACAGATCTCGAGCTAACATGAAAAACACACAAAATCAGTATTTATATGTTATTGCATTCCTCACTATTTCGCGCGGGTTATGACGACCCGGTCCGCGGGGAGAAGATAACATACTCGTTGCTTGCGCAATCACGAAAAACATTATGCTAAACGTATTTGCTACGTTTTTAAATGATATATACAGGGTAGGGCATAAGTAAGTACACATCGAAGAAGTGAGTTAGATGAGTTAGCATGGAGTGAGATCGGGGTTTTCAACCTCCTAATTTTTTATACATGCCTTTTGCAGTTAACACTTTCTCCATGTCTACTTACTTTTGCCCTAGCCTGTATATAATACATAAGCATATAACATCAACTCATCTGGTAGATAGGCAAGGAAAAAGCTCTACAACCTTTTGACAATTCAAAAATCCGTAACTTTTTTCCCACACATTTCCGGTGAAATATTTTTGCATATTCGTGATCAGCGACAACATATTAGTTTTCTAGGCGCCGTATTTTCCAGGCGTTGTATTTTCTAGGCGCCGTATTTTCCAAGCGCCGTATTTTTCATGTGCCGTATTTTCCAGGCACCGTAATTTCGGTGCCGTATTTTTCGCACCGTACTTTTGTGCACCGTATCTTCGTGGACCGTATCTTGGAGGAACGTTAGACACCAGTTGACTGTTTCGTTTTTGTTAACTTTAGAGTAAGACATTAGTTGGTCGTAGCCTGATTTTAGAAGAGAGTCATTTGGTGAGTTAAGTACTTTTTCCCATTGACGTAGTGCTAAAGAGAAGATTTTGATTTTGCAGTGGATTTCTCTAAATAAGATTGCCAAACTTGATTTTCAGAGAAAGATAAACTAAACAAAACCAAAAAAAAATGTATACAAATATTGTTAATGTAATAGATTTTTTTTAACCATTGAGAATTTCTGTTGATGTAAAATTGAGTAGGAACTAGTTGGAAAGGCGTTAGGAAACTGTTACATGGAAAAATATTAATCTAACGACGTCTACATTGGGCGTGTGAAGAACATTACGGTCCTGTCAAAGTAAATCAAAGGCAGTTGTTCTTCAACTTATTTCCGTTTTCATTTTATTTTTCAACTATTTTTCTCCTGAAAATCAAACGTAGTAGTTTTTTGGTTCAAATGTAACTTTAAGTTTATTGAAACTGAAAGTTATGAGGCATAATTTTCTCGTAACTAAATACTACCACCACCCAAAAGTTTCCAAGAGGGTTTGCTTGTGACCCAAATGACTGCTTTACTTTTATTTCGAAAAAAGAAAAATCGTGTCATGACCTTGGTAAGATCTTTATCAGGAACCTTTTTTTATCGGATGGAGAAACTTTTATTTATTTTTTTGTCCAGAGTCATCAGGAGAATTAAGTACACTCAAATCGAGGAGTATTCACCTTACAATAATAATTATGCGTTGGACACGCACCATAATCGGCACATTGGTCGAATGTTTAAGGAATCGGAGAGCTAGAATTTTATGTTATCCACAATGACATCTGTGCCAGATGGTGATGGATCCTAAAGTAATAACGAAGAGGTCATCTCCACTACAAATTAGAATTATTTACTCCGAAGTCGGAGTGAATAGTTAGTGTCGATGTTACGGCAATGACTTTGATGTCAGTGGTGATGCTGTATCGAAATCGTGCAGATTTACGAACAAATTTACAGTAAACATGAGAATTCTTAATCCGGAAATGAAGAAGACAGACTATATTTAGACGTGGATTAGAGACGGGAAGTCCATCGTCTGTCCCACTGTTACCTTAAGTTATAATCAATTAGGATAAATCAATGATTGATTAAATCATAATATCCATTCATTTCTAACTTTGATACAAACATATAATTTGCGTTGGGTGGAATCACATTTTTTTTTGTTATTACTTTAGTAAATATTAAAAATGAGAGCGTGAGATTGAGAAGCGGGAGTGTTCTTTAGAGTCCGTGGTGAGGATTATGAATTGAAGGGTATCCGGAGTACAATAGGTAATATGAACCCGGATTTCAATGCCGGCTGCAAATATTTTTTACCCCAAGCTTCCAGAACAATGGATCTAGAATGAGCGGGATTTAATGAGAACTTCCTACGGAAGCTTAAACACTGAAAACCTTAGCATGACATAACAACGGTTTTCTTCCACTTTCTAATCAACAGAATATGGATTTCCGTTCCACCCTTCCTAGGAGTATATCAAATATCAATTTTTTGGACAGGTTTCTAATATAATTTACTCCGTCAACTCTGGAGATCTATTTTCTGTTATTTAGTTACACAAACGTCACTTCAGTGGGATTTTTTTTAGTTTCCAGTTTCAGTGGTTAATATAACCATTCCTTAAATCCTAAGGAAGCCAAGGACCATGTGTGTTTTGGTTTCTCTAAATTATGAATTCACTCGTGCCGAAGAAGTGAGGAGTTGTTGAACGTCATTTCCAATAAGCTTTCGGTAGTCGGTGTGAAAATGAACAAAGAAAATCGAACATAAAATTCATCAGGATCCGATGACAAAGAATCCCTGGAACCGACCATTATGTTCATAAAGTATTGACTTGAGGGTTGAAGAGGGTAGGGGGTGGAAGGGCCTGGACAAGGCTGATGAGGACCAGAGAAAACTTTCATCTGCATATTTATCTTCCTGTTTCTTCTTTGTCACGAACATTTTCCTCTTTTTGCTTCCTTGGAATGAAGCAGTTGAAGGGATAGGGAAGCCGAAAATGATCCTAGGGACCATGTTCAAAAACGAAAGATTACTATTTTCATTATGAAAAAGATTTATTACTTTCATATGAAAAGATTTTTTATTTTCTTAAGAAAACTGGTCTAGACCAGAGTAGAGCTAACTTAAGTTAATTTATTAAAAAATTTGAACTTTCTTTTAAATTTCCGTTCCGCGACCAGCATGCTTTCGATTCAACGTAATTAAAAATTTAATCCTCTTCTGCCGATAACTAGTAAATTTGGGCTCTTTCTTAACTCAGAGTTTAGGTTTACGGGGAAAATGTGATATCGAAATGTCGAGTTGAACCTTGGAAACATACATAAGATCTGTCATTTATTTTTCGGTGAAAGAAAATGCCGCTGATATCTCTCTGTAATTTCTACTGTCAAAATTGACGCAAAAGGGAGGGAAATCGTTAATCAATTTTAAATAACCCGGGGACACGTTTCATATGGTTGGTTCATATGTACATTTTGGTTAAAAATGAAGGTAAAGAATTTCTTATTTCATATATTCTTGGGTGGACGCTTTAGGGAACCCTATCTGAAATAGAAGGGCTCAGGGTGGCCTTAGGAAGGCCTAACTCCAACACAACTCAAAAGGAATATAATACATATCCCAATTTTATGATTGTACGTAACCACGTAACATACACCGGAAAAACTAGACGATGGAAAAAGAAAATATTTTCTTATGTAAAATTGTTTAGATACTATAAGGGTTAGAATTTAAACAAACTGAAAAATTCCTAAATCCTTGGGGCAACTGCACCATTGAAAAGGTACAAGGGATGGAACTTAAAGTGCCTGCTGTGTATCGGTATTTCGGTAACTCACTGGTGGTGGGCTGAGGTCAGGTGAGGTGGCTAATTGCTAAATTCTTCTTTAAAATGTTATAAGAACACAATGGACTATCAAGTCTAGACTTTCTTGATGTCCTGCTGGTGAGAGGGCTAACTTGACCTCAACCTCATTTTTATTCTTATACAGTGGAGCACGGTTATAAGACCATCCGATATAAAACCAATTCGGTTATCAAATGAAGCTTTCAGATAAATGAGTGGGTGGAAGGTTGCTTGCGAGGGTTTGGAAATGGATGGGGGAACTGTAACAGTGAATGAATTCTACAGACAAGGGCATAAGTAAGTACACATCGAGGGAGTGAGCTAGATGTGTTAGCATGGAGTGAGATCGGGGTTTCAACCCCCTAATTTTTTATAACATGGCTTTTGCAGTTAACACTTTCTCCATGTCTACTTACTTTTGCCCTACCCTGTATATCTGTTTATAGTATGTAGGAATAATAATTTATAATTAAGAGAGTTTAAAGACAATGAATTAAGGTGCGATGTGAAATTATAGCTGAAGGGACCCTGGAACTGGAAGATGATGGACCAATCGCTTATAGGATTCCTCAAGTTTCATTGGACAAGGAGCTCTTACTTAAAAAATCTCGACCTAAATTTTTGCTCAAATTATACGAAGCAGCAGGAAGGCATGAGCCAAACATTCCAGAAAGATTACCAATTACCGGAAATTTTGACACGAGGAAACAAGAAGAGAACGGATTAGCTGATTCAAGTTCTACAATGGAAAATGGCGCTACTCAACGCGTAAGTGAAAGTAAATTTTACAATAGTATTGTTTCTTGTCCTTGTGGATCAAATCTTAAATATAACTATTCACGCTGCGGTTCCTGTCTTTTAAAAGCTATTTTTGGTATTTTGAGAAATAACAGCGTGAGAACCCTTTCGTAAAGTTTCCTTGGTCGTGTGCCATTAGCCCAGGAAAAGGGATAAATTAAAGGGGTGAACACCCAAAAAAAAGAGCAGATGTGTAAGATTCCCTTAAGTGTTTCCAGAAGTTCACTTCCTGAAGTTTTTGTCTAAAACATGATAAATTTACTACAGCCGGCAAGTATTACGGCTCTACGAGACTGGAAGTTGGATAACTTTGTTGACGACAAAATTGGAAAGCTGGAAAAGACAAAATACTCAACGGCAGAAGAGTTGAGTGGGGTAATGTCAAAACCCTTCCCATGTCAAGTCGTCTCGGTGGATGTGACAGGATCTATATTTGATCGGATGAAGGCGAACCGAAGATCACTTGTTATTCATACGAAGAGGATCCGACTGAAAAAGAAACGACGGAATACAATCTGTGGGTCGATGCCAAACAAAGAGTACGTCATTTATTTATTTCTCTCTCTCATATTTTACCATGGATCCTAACGAATAATGGATTTACTTAAAATTAGATCCATTTTAATGGGTTTCTCATGCTCTTCCAGCGACAAACCAACATTACGTAAACTTCCAAGTAATTATTCTTATTATTCCTTAGGTGTGGAATACAAACGAGCTTCTCCTCAGTCACCTCCCCGTCAGACACCAATAATAAAAAATATGGGGTAGATTCTGGACATTGGAGCAGTTGTACAAGTTCGGCCAGGGACCAGGAAGGACTATGTGTTGGTGCCCGGAGTTCATCTTCTGCCCCATCCCCTTGGGATCGGAATTCCTGTTCGACCTCCTCAGACTTCCTTTTCGATGATGAAGACAGATCCCTGACTCCGCAATTGGAGAGCTTTACGGTAAGCGAGGATTCAAAAAAAGGGTTACTTAACCCTTATGTAAATGCATTCTCTGTCGTATGTTTAAACAGTGACAAATTGTCTGTCTTTTAATTTTCCAAAAGGAAGGACAAGCATGTCTTCCTCAGAACCTCAAAGAATAACAATAGTTATTCTTTCCAATGTTATATGACCGAATTTCTTTTCTTTGTACCATTAGGATGGAATGGTTTCAGACTCGGACTCCGTGGACACGGAGGGTTATTTCACTTCCTTTCGGAATGAATGTGGATTCCCTAAATCTAAGAAGAACACAAAGGAGATAGATGACAAAAGTCTGTCATTGGTCACCACTGAGAATGAGTATGAACTTTTTGGCAAGGGCTCTACGAGTACTACCGCTAGCTCATGTGGCACCGTTGTCCTTCGGAATAAACCCGATCCACCGGCTCGTACCACTTCTGCTGAACATCTCATGGAAAAGAAGTCACAAACGGTACCATATTAGAATTACATTTTAATGTCGACTCAAAGGTTGATTCTATAAAAGTCGACTCTTCTTGATTGAAATTAAAAGCATGCAAAATTTACAACAGTGACTTTGATGGTTACTCATAAAGTTGTTTAGTAATTAATTTTACTGTTCATGTTACGACTTACGGAGATGGAAGTGAGCCGTTGACTATGATAATCCATAAAATTTACGTATCCACAATACTTTGGCTTCGCTTGGCAAGTACTATTTAGAAATAATTCCAATGCGTGTCATTTTATGACAGATTTTATTCTTTGTGGACATTTTGGATACAAAGGTCAACAACTTAATGTTTGCTTACTTTCCATTTCAGGAAGATGCTGGATTGGAGGAGCGAGTTAAAAGAAAATCCCTGATAGAACGCGTCCCTTCTATTGTTGTGGTAACTCCTTCGCCTTCCTGCTCTTCTGTCAGTCCATCACCTATCATAGAACCAGGACATGAGTCACAGGGGGCTGACCTATTCACTAGAAAAGCAGGAGATGAGGGGATTCAGGACAGTCAGAATGTCGCTGGGACACTGAGTGACACAGACTCGGATAATCGACTCGAGGATTACAAAGATGGAAGCTGCAGTGAGCTCATGAGTGTGAGTAGCTCGAGCAGCACTCTAAGCACCACTAGTAGCCAGAACAGTACCCAAACACTCACAAATTGTCCAACCTCTTTACCTCAACCGGATGTGATTGCAGATGTCCAACAACTTGTAATTCGAACAAAGGTAACTCCAAAACTGGATATTGGCCAGCAATACTTCTCTCTTGATACAGTTCTCTTGGATTCTTCGGAAGAAGAGCGTCACCATGAAAGTGGTGCTTCCAAGATGAGCATGGAGTCAACTACTTCTGGAAAAATCCGTGGAGCTCGTGTAGTTCTCGACGCCAATGGAGAAATTATTTTCTCTTCTGAGACACTTCGGAGAAAGCGGAGACACAAAATCTCATTTGATCCGGGAAATGCTGTCAAACCACAAGGCTATGAGAATGGATGTACATACTCCAGAATACGAGAATCCGTCTATGATCGGATTCAAAAAGATAGTACAAACAATGACAAGTTATACGAATGTATTGAAGAAATACGACGGCACAATTTGGAGGAGAGTG
Organism: Holacanthella duospinosa; assembly: GCA_002738285.1. Classification (NCBI taxonomy): domain Eukaryota; kingdom Metazoa; phylum Arthropoda; class Collembola; order Poduromorpha; family Neanuridae; genus Holacanthella; species Holacanthella duospinosa. Next base: position 213,578 of record NIPM01000113.1, read on the forward strand.
ATGCTATGTTGAGAGAAAGGAGTGGTTATGATGATCAAGAACACCAGAAGTTTCGTCGTACTACCCATGGCAATCGGATTCTTGAGAATCAGATCGGAGTTCGAACTGAAGTCTTACCATCAACGAATCCAACTCCCAATGTTCTGTTAGAGACTGATCTTGACTCAGCCATCCCACCAGTGATGCCGGAATTGAAGACACTTCCAAAAATCAAGGATCGGCTTAAACGGAATGAAAGTTATCGAATCGCCACTGACGAAGTACGTCCTCGTACTCCTCAGCCTCTCCTACCTCTATATAATAAGAAGTTGGGTCTCAACGGCCATGGGAAGAAACGTGATATTCCAGAGGAAGACCCTGTCTTCATTCAACAAGTTTTCAGCTACGGTACTGCTAAAAATTTAGAACGGAGTTCAACGGGTGATCCATTCAATCGGTCCATAACACTTTCTAAACTCGCCTTATCCCCAGATGACAGACCATCTTTCTTACGGAGAGGTAAATTTCTCTATACTGATATCTGGTAGATCCAAGTACAATATCTCTCACTTAATTTCTCGTCTAATCCTGTCTTTTCATCTCTCATGTCATTTTTCTTATCCTGTGATGCCTGATTTCATCTCTTCATCAGTTCTTAGTCTATTTTTTATTTATTTTCATTTTTTACTTTTTTTGTCAATGGGAATATCCGTTTCAGAAGCACTGAGGGAATGGCATTCTAAGAATCTCTAATGCTTTGCATGTGGAAAGATAATCAGTCCCTGCCATCTTTCACAGGTCACGACTTAAGGGATGAAGCATGTCATCTTTCATTCCGCTTCAACAAATCTTTCCTTATTCCATTCCACTTTTTTTTTCTTTTTTGAAAAATACTTTAAAAAGCACCATCAAGAATCTTAAGATTTTTCCTATTGATAACAGCTAAATTTAACATCGGTAAAGCGAGATTAACAACAATTAACCAGCTTCTTACGTGTCTTATTTCATGATGGCGAATTAATCCCCTCCACTTTTAATTGCGCGAACTCTCCTACTCATTCGCATGATAAGTGTCATCAACGCGTCAGTTTAGTTAAATTTCTTTAATCAGTAATTATTGCATGTTAAAAGTATTTAAGTTTATCAGTAGTTGGTGGGAATAACTGTATAGTTACTTTACGAGTTTAATGGTGCCTTAATTATCAATTGACAATGACTACTCTTCAAGAAAGAGAACAAGAGCTATGTACATGTATTTTGTGGGTATGGGGTGGTGGGAAACGGACGTGGTTGCTAAAAAACTAATTTTTATAATTAGTAGTTAAAATGTGCTAGTTGTGCAATTCGTATTTTGTACTTATTATTTAAATCTGTTATTCTTCCCTGTCCGTTTGTTGTTGTCTTTCCTTCACACCTCTGTCCAAAATGTTTTCTTCAACGTCTAATTAAAATTTACGACATTTTGTAAATTGTTCGCAGTCCTTTCAATGCTTCATTTTGTTAGTTGTATTTTGCATTTTGAGCTTTTGCAATATGACAAGCTGTAATGATGCACTTGAATTGATTTTTTGTATGGCTGGGCTCTGGTACCTAGCACGTTTGTTCCTTGTAAAGAAATTTAAGTATCTCGATTTTTCGCCTCTCTTGAATCTGATTAATTAATTTTTCTTAAATCTCTGGTATGGTGTTGGCCGTGAGATTACGGTACGCATTTGGGTAATTTATAAATGATTCGATTCCATCTAAAAGGAACTACACCTTATCCAGGGAATTAGGCTTAATGTGACTACTAACCTATATTTTCTAAAATGGACCGCTTTAATTGGACAGAATCGCCCCCAACAATGGATGAGATAACGAAGGAAATCTATCGGTTCAGGAAAAAGTTCAACATTCAGCCAAACTCTTTGTCAACAAAACTTTGTAGCGCTGGGATGTTTCCTGATTCGGTTCCATCAATTCAAATTTCAACAATTTGTGGGTCAAGAGAAACCTACTACCAACCCCAGCACCAAGAGCTCAGAATCGCCAGTGCTGTTCCTAAGCCCCCTGTCAGAAAATACTTCCAGCAGTCTCCAATCACGCAGCCAATCTTCACCTCAACGCCAGTAAGAGAAATATCAACTTACTCTTCCACCAAGATATGCCGTCCAGTACCAACTGATATATATTTTTCAATTAACAATTACCCTAAGGCACCCATTGTTCCGGCAGTTCCTGCGACATCCATTTCTTCCTACTATTCTGCGACTCGACTCTTCTCGGCTTTGAAACCAACCGGTGGTTCTAGCCTGAGTCCTCATCCTCCAAAGTCTGTGAGTTTCTCAATTCCAAAAGATAGTAGCCCCAAGTCAAGGGTCTCCAGCTTCCACTCAGCACGGACATCCCTTAGTGACTTCAAAAAATTACTCCAAGCAACCAAGAGTAATTGTAATCGGAGCTCAATTTCTGCTGTTGAAATTCTCAAGCCACGAGTAGTAGGGCAGGAAACAACGCTTTAGAATGCCTAATAAATGAATAATGTTTGACTTTGGATTGGTCAGCGAATCAGATAGTTAGGAAAAACTCTACGAGTCGATCTAATTTAACTTATATTCTCCAAGTAACTATATCGGTGGAAATAGTTATTTACGCAACGCCATTGTTCAGGAACTACTACTAAGAATTTACGTTCCAGGTAATTATATGCGTGTAATTTAGCCAAATGTTCAAATCAATTTGAAGTATTTTGTAGCTTTCCTCATGGACAGTTTACTAATGGTGCAAATTTTGATTGTCAGACCAGTGCATTTATACTTTTGTACTAAATTTGTAATTAAGTCAACGTTATGAGAAATAAATCACCTAGAATGTCACTTCTTACATAAATATTGGAAACAATTTTTACAATACTTTCGATTGCAAGTATTAGACATCTAAAGAATGATATGCTGTAGAGTTCAACCTAATATCATCATGATTTTGACAGAAGTATTCACTAGGGGTCTACCAATAGCGTGCGTGGATTTGCGTGAGATTGTGTAAGGTTCCTCTTTTACGTGAAATTGTTTGTTTGCGTAAAACCGGAGAGAGATTTTACGAAATTGTATCCTCTCTCATTGGTTAGAGTCACTAAGCCCATCCCACTTGAGTGAGATTCTGTAAAAGAGGAACCTTACACAATCTCAAGCAAATCCACGCACGCTATTGGTAGACCCCTGTAAGTATTTACATCCATCTCACACTTTTAGTTTACAACCTGCTCAGCGCAGCTAACACAAAAATTTAGGGATGCACAGAAGCTTCGGTTGGCCGAAGACTTAGGCCAAAATTGGGCCGAAGGACCTCCTTGGGTCTCCCGCCATTGGCCGGAGGATTCGGCCGAAGAGTTTATTTCTCGCGCATTTAACTGATTATAATGTTGGAGAGTGATTAGGTCACATAATTAAAACGTAACAGAAAACTGACGTTTTATTGTTTTTATTTATTTTTTAAATATCCTTATTCTAAATCTAATCATCGACAAAAAAATTCAACACCCCTCTCACGTGTGGGATACTTATGACCAGGGACGCCGTTTTGCATAAGACACATAATCTTAACGGTGTGTTCCCAAACACTAGGACAAGATTTTCACAAGGATTCATTGATAAACTTTTTCCAAATATGCAATAAAAAAAGCATAAAACGCATACATTTTTTGAAATCGCATAATATTTTGGAAATTGCATATTTTTTTTCAATGTGCATAAAATTTAACAAACTTGAATACAGTAAAGTTCGGTTATAGTGAATGTGTAGGGACCGGCAAAATTGGTTCAGTATAGCCGGACGTCATTATATCCGTATAGTGAACGGACACTTCAATTTAAAATTTTCTAAGTTTTTTTTCCTTTTGTTTGCATAGAAATCAGTTTTAGGACGATCTGAAGCGATTCTGAAATTTTTTTTTGTACAAAATTAAAAAAAAAAAATTTTCTAAGTCCAAAATTTTTTCAAATAAATACAAATTTTTTTTCAAAAATTTTGATTTTGGATTCTCTTTGACCCTAGCAAGCTCTATAAAAGTTGCTCAGAATGAAAATCTGAAAAGCTTTTTATACAAAAATCTGAGTTTACTCCTTCAGGTCAAAAGTCAGGTCAACTTCAAATTTTTTTCAAAATTTTTCAAAAAAAAAATTTTTTTTTAATATTTTTTAGGCATGTAACGAATATTCGGCCTATTTTTCCGACGAATACAGATATCGTATATATACAGAATACAGAAAGATTCGGGGTCTCATGACGAAGCTTCGGACGAATATTCGGCCGAATATCTCAAACATAAAATGAGCGAGTTTGAACATGAATCTAAGTGAACTAAAACGTCATAGTGACAACAGCAATTCAGATTGGAAGAAACCAGAGTCAAGATACCCCATTCCGATATCCCAGCACCGTCCACCAAAATCCAACTTCTACGAACCAGTAGGAAAATATACAGTACAGTTTGATTTTAAGGTAGGCAATTTTTTTAAGATTTTTTTTTCTGTTTTTCGTTTTTTTTTTTGTTAGGTTTGTTTTTTAAGGTTTGTTTTTTTTGTTCTTGGTTTATTTTTTAGGTTTTTTAGGTTTGAAGGTATGCCAGATTTTAAGATTTGTTTTTAATTTTTTTTTTTTTTTTTTTAGATTTTCTTTAGGTTTTTATTTATGTTTTTTTTTTAGATTTTCTTTAGGTTTTCTTAGGTTTGAAGATATGCTACTAAAAAACCCTAAAAAAAATTAAAAAAAAAACAAATAAAAACCTAAAGAAAACCTTAAAAAAACCTAAAATAAAACCAAAAATAGACCTTAAAAACTGGCATACCTTCAAATCTTAAATATCTTGGAAAACCTAAAAAAAAAAGCTGAAAAAACAAACCTAAGAAAAAACTAAAATAAACTAAAATAATAAAAAAGAACCTAAAAAAACAAACTAATCTTTAAAAACCTTTCTACCATAGAAGCAAACTGTACTGTATATTTTCCGACTGGTTCCGATTGGAAATATTTTGGTGGCTGGGGCTGAAGTTCGGATTCGGGTATCTTGGCTCTGGTATGGAAGAAAGAAAGAATCTCAAATTTCTGATAAAAAATTTCACGGAAATTTCGCTAGTAGTAATTATCTAAAATGTCAAAAGAGCGATTTAGAAGTACTGTATGTTCCTGTAATCTCAAGTGAGTCATACATCACAATTTACCTCGACTCAACTATGAGTACCAGATTAAATTAAACTTACTTACTTTGCTTTAAAGAAAGTTCTTAAAAATAAAATCTGTGGTATTCATCAAAACGTAATTCTGACGCATGAATGCAAATTCTGGGGCTGAGACCTTTCGATAGGTACCCCACTTACACAGTATGAAATATTCGGCCGAATATTCGTTATTTGTTTGTAGAACGAAGCGAAACTTCGTTGTTCGTTTTTGTGCCGAATACCGGTATTCCCTAATTTTTTTTTCAAAATTTTTAAAATCTGTTTTAAAATTTGAAAATTTTTTTTGTTATTCGCATAAAAATCAGTATCAGGATGTTCTGCACAGATTTTGAATACATAGCAAAAAAAAATTTGAAAAATTAAAAAAAAAATTTGAAAAAAATTAGGCATGTAACGAGTACCGGTATTCGGCCCAAAAACGAATAACGAATATTCGGCCGAATATTCGTCCGAATATCTCATACTGTGTAAGTGGGGTATCTATCTCAGTCCCAGGATTTGCATTCATGCGTCAGAATTACGTTTTGATGAATACCGAAGATTTTATTTTTAAGAATTTTTTTTAAAGCAAAGTAAGTTTAATTTAATCTGGTACTCATAGTTGAGTCGAGGCAAATTTTGATGTACGACTCTCTTGAGATTACAGGAACATATAGCACTTCTAAATCCCTGTCTTTTGACATTTTAAATAATTACTACTAGCGAAATTTCCGTGAAATTTTTTTTATCAGAAATTTGAGATTCTTTCTTTCTTCCATACAAGAGTCAAGATACCCGATTCCGAACCCCAGCCACCAAAATGTTTCCAATCGGAACCAGTCGGAAAATATAAATTACAGTTTGCTTATAAGGTAGTAAGTTTTTCAAAGATTTGTTTATTTTTTTAAGTTGTTTTTTTATTTTAGGTTGGTTTTTAAGTTTTTTTAAGGTTTGTTTTTGGTTCTTCGTTCAGTTTTTAAAGCTTTTTTAGGTTTGAAGGTATGCCAGTTTTTAAGGTTTATTTTTAGTTTAATTTTATGTTTTTTAAGGTGTTCTTTAGGTTTTTATTTGTTTTTTAAGGTTATTTTAGGGATGTTTTTAGGTGTTTTTAGTAGCATACCTTCAAACCTAAGGAAACCTAAAAAAACTTCAATAAAACAAATAAAAACCTAAAATTTTAAAAAACCCTAAAATAAAATTAAAAACAAACCTTAAAAACTGGCATACCTTCAAACCTAAAAAACCTAATAATATTAACCAAGAACAAAAAAAAACCCTAAAAAACAAACCTAACAAAAGAAAACCGAAAAACAAAACAAACCTTACACCTTAAAAAGTACACCTTACAAGCAAACTGTACTGTATGTTTTTTTATTGGTTTCGAGCAGTTAGATTTTGGTGGACGGTGCTGGGATACTGGAATGAGGTATCTTAACTTTGGTTTCTTCCATTCTGAATTGCTGTTGTTACTGTGACGTTTTAGTTCACTTGGATTCATGTTCAAACTCTCATTTCATGTTTGAGATATTCGGCCGAATATTCGTCCGAAGCTTCGTCATGAGACCCCGAATACGAATATCTGTATTCTTCGGAAAAATAGGCCGAATATTCGGAGGGACGAATACGCGTTACATTCCTAAAAAAATTAATTTTTTAAAATTTTTGACAAAACTTATTCAAAATCGATGCAGAACATTCATTTGTACATTCAACAAAGAAAATAAAAAAAAAAATTTTTTTTAGTCTGCCCCCACTATAGGTACTTTGGAAGTTTGTAGATTGAATAACGTGTCAAAATAATAAATAAAATGTCAAAATAAATTTTGACACCACTACTTATAAGCAGGCACGCTATTGTGCCAGTTACTTCAAAAAAATCATTGCCGCTCTTTGCATAATGTTGGTATAACTTTAACGGTTGACACACTACCAGCAACGGACAATTTGGAGTAAGGTATATTTTTAAGTTTAGTGCACAAATATCGAATAATTGATTTAATACACATTTTTGTCACATTAAAAATTGTCACATTCATCCTTAATTGTAGTTTGGAATATTGGAAGTTTGCGTTTGCTGTTGGTGTATTTAGAATTTTTTGTGTATTGTAAAACCAACAATGAGATACACCTCAAAATGGCGAGACCACAGTGCCGTATCCTACTTAAAGTTTCGCCGACGGAACATAACTTTTCCCAGTGTCTCATAATTGGTATAACAATTAAAATTTACACAATATTTCTATTTAACAAATTCATAGTAATTACTTTAATTTCAGTAAAAAATAAGTGATCTTTACACTAAGTTTATCTGAATCATTACCTTGGTTATAAAATTTTTTTAACCTGAACCAATCTTGCCCACACAAAAACAGAGTTAGTCGTTAGTTGACTATTCAGCAGGATTGATGAGAAAATTGTTGGTTGAGAGAATGAACTCAACCCCAGGACTCTAACAATTAATTTTGGAAACTTTTCTTCACGAACTGATGAAAAACTGAACTGGAAACTACCCTTCCAGTTCCCAAAACTGAGAATTTGACTGACAACTGAAGTGCATAACTAAAACTCACTGAAAGGTCCCATCAATATAGGCCGCAGAAATGGGGAAAAAGAATAAAAAGTAATTGCAGTGAATAGCCTCATTACGGAATTGAGTTAGTCAAACAGCAATCCTTTGGAAATAATATCTATTGTTTACGCTCAGCTAGAATGTTGCAAAAAAATTTCTAAACTAACTGGAACTTTGCACTAATTTTGCAGGAAATGTCGAAATGACAAATTGAAATTTTTTTTAAAGGTAATTGAATAAGGTAAAATTAGGTTAGATATGGATTACGCATCTGGCAAACCCTATTGATGCTCAAGATAAAATTTCCAAAAAAAAAAAAAAAATTTGGTGAATCTTTGAAAGTTGATTATATTTTTTTCATAGATTTGTTGCAAATGTCGAATAAATTCATTCAAAACTAGCAAATTCGAAGCATAATTCTAGTGACGAGCCAATAATTGACGTCATATCCTCAACTTACACAAATTTTTCAGATGGATTGGCGATCCACTTTACCGCATTTCGGGATGAACCACTTCGCTGCAGTTATTCCTTATTTTACTATGCCCATATATGCAACTCATTTTGATGAAGCCCTTGAGTGAGTTTTAGTAGATACACTCCAATTGTAAAAAATCAAATTCACAGAATTGAATATTTTGTAGCAGTTGCTGAGGAGATAGTCGAAAAATAAAGGACAATCGATACTTAAGGTTTGCTTTCCTACTAGAATTTCCAATTTAGTACGTATTTTTTAAATTGCTGAAGTTAAAAAACAAATTTTATACCAGTGCAGAATCCGGCGCTAAAACTAGGGTGAAACGGACCTGAAAAAACCACTTTCTCTTTCTCTCCTGCCATTTTGAGGTGTATCTCATTGTTGGTTTTACAATAAGCTTGAATCTCATGCTTCGTTACTATGGTGCATTAATTCTGCAAAATAGGTTTCGTTGTATTAAATTTCTTCAAAATGTTTGGTCTTAAGAATTTTGTTCTGTCCAGAATCCATGGAGACCGTTTGTTGTCGCTTCGCTTTATAGGGTCGCGCCTTAGAGTATAGAACCCTTAGTTACGGCTATTAAGATAGAGGAGCCAAAAAAATTTTTTTGTTTTGCTACTATGGTGATTTTCAATTTCACTTAATTTTTTTAATTCTCATTTATTTCACTTTATTCTTCACAAGAAGATTTACTTGGATTCCAGTCTACCATTTCTCCAATAAATTGATTTCAGTGAGAGTTAACATTCCCTTTGCTGAAAATTTATAGTAAAGTTGTTTTATATGGCATTCACAGATGAAACATGGAAAAAATTTCGAACCCGTTCCACGAACCGATCCAACGGGAAAAAATAAATCGAACCCGATCCACGAACCAATCCAAGAATGAAAAAATAAATCGAACCCGAACCGCGAACCGATCCAACATTCTAAAAATCTTTCGATCCCGAACCGCGAACCGATCCACGAATGAAAAAAATTACCGAACCCGAACCACGAACCGATCCGACTATGAAAAAAATTATCGAACCCGAACCGCGAACCGATCCAACATTTAAAAAAATTTTCGAACCCGAGCCACGAACCGATCTAATTATCCAAACATTAATCGAACCGATCCAATGTTCTAACACCCTCCCCCATAAATTTAGGAGTAAGCGATCCACGAATCGAGCCAACAGATAAATCGATCCGAACCAACAAATCGAACCAGGAGATTTGTTTTCGTCTCCTGGTTCGAATCACGATTCGAACCAGGAGACGAAAACAAATTTCAAACCGATCCACCATTTTAAAAATCTTTCGAACCCAATCCACGAACCGATCCAACATTCCAAAAAAATTTCGAACCCGAACCGCGAACCGATCCAAGAATGAAAAGAAAATTCGAACCCGATCCACGAACCGATCCAACATTATAAAAACCTTTCGAACCCGAACCACGAACCGATCTAATAAGGAAAAAAATTATCGAACCCGATCCACGAACCGATCCAACATTTAAAAAATCTTTCGAACCCGAACCACGATCCGAACCAACATTTTAATATTCTTTCGAACCCGATCCACGAACCGATCCAGCTATATTTCTACCGATACCGATCCGATCCACGATTCGATTCGAACCGTGGTTCGATTCCTGGATCGAGTTTCATCTGTGATGGTATTCAACTTAAACTTTTAGTTTAATATGTAATTAATTATTTACTGGTGCTTTTCTCTGGCTGAATCTTTTTCAAAAGAACAACTGCAAAACTTACACTTAATTGGCATGACTAAATCACGTAATTATACTAATTGAAACTTTGAAAAAATATATAACTTACAATTGCAAGCGATACACTGAAAATAATACAATCAAAAGCGATTTGCCTATTAAACTATTGATGGAAGTGATTTTTCAACTGGAAGTCTAACTCAGACTTCCAAATTCCAGTTTCGGTTGAATTGCACCAACCGTTTCGGTTGGATTGCACCAAAGGGGACCCAATATTTTCCCACTTAGAAAAATTTCACAATCATGTTATGTGTCCCTCTTCAGCGATGAAATGACTTCTACAAATGTTGCTTAGAATAGTTCAGTGACCAACTTTTCCTAATAAAATTTTTCTCTGTGAAAATTTAAAAAAACTGAAAAATTTCACAATCATGTTATGTGTCCCTCTTGAGCGATGAAATGACCTCTACAAATGTTGCTTAGAATAGTTCAGTGACCAACTTTTCCTAATAAAATTTTTCTCTGTGAAAATTTAAAAAAACTGAAAAATTTCACAATCATGTTATGTGTCCCTCTTGAGCGATGAAATGACCTCTACAAATGTTGTCTAGAATCATTCAGTGACCAACTATTCCTAATAACATTTTTCTCTGTGATGACCTCCTGAGGTCAAGAATGACTGGATTTGACCTAAAGGGTGCCGTGAAAATTTCTAAGTTTGTGACATTAGATTCCCCATTTCGAAATTTTTCTAAGTACAAAATTTATTTCATGCCCTATATGACCGATATAATGACCTCCACAAAAGTTGTTCAATCCAGTGACACGAGTAACTTTTGCTTACAAACTTTTTCTCTGCGGTGACCTCAAGAAGTCAGAGGTCAAGGTGACCACTTATATTCCCTCATAACCAGCAAAATGACCTCTACAAAAGTTACTCTACTCAAATACTCGAGTAACTTTTACAAACTTTTTCTCCTATGAGCAAGTCACAGTGAAATTCTTCCATGCTACCCTCGTCAACCTCTTAAAATTCATTCCCACTATTTATGAAAGGCTATCAGTTTAAGCAGGTTTAATAACGGAAGTTAATTTAATCTGCTCGATGGATTTAGTATGCAAGTTAATATCTAATTCATTCTTTATTTCCATTTTCAGAATACTCGACTCCCACTGCTGGGAATCGAGTCTGACCCCCGTTTACTTAAGCATCATTTTAATCATGGCGAGCACTAAATGAAAACATGCAAAAACCTTTTCCTTTATCCCACTCCTGAATTTATAATTTTACTAAACTATAAATACCGACCGTGTTGGGTGTCTTGCAAATATAACGCAACCTTTCTCGGGGTGTAAAATAAAATTTATAGACGATACAAAGGTACCTCAAACTACACAAACATCATTCATTGAAAACAGTCATGACTTCGAAAAATGGTATCACACGTTTGTCCATTTTGCGATTATTCCTTAGTGGACAACGGGAAGGTGTTGCGCTTCAACGGAGGTATATCTGATTGTGAGGGCCATTATGTACATCAGTCCTGCTGCGCCATGCCGGGACCAAATGACACAGGCGTTTCGATGCGCTGTTTGCGACAAATGGGCATCGAAAGTTTTCGTGGCAAGTTATGTGTCGAGAAGCACACGTGCAGAGAAAAAGTATGAAAGTAAAAGTTACTCGAGTATTTGAGTAGAGTAACTTTTGTAGAGGTCATTTTGCTGGTTATGAGGGAATATAAGTGGTCACCTTGACCTCTGACTTCTTGAGGTCACCGCAGAGAAAAAGTTTGTAAGCAAAAGTTACTCGTGTCACTGGATTGAACAACTTTTGTGGAGGTCATTATATCGGTCATATAGGGCATGAAATAAATTTTGTACTTAGAAAAATTTCGAAATGGGGAATCTAATGTTACAAACTTGGAAATTTTCACGGCCCCCTTTAGGTCAAATCCAATCATTCTTGACCTCAGGAGGTCATCACAGAGAAAAATGTCATTAGGAATAGTTGGTCACTGAATGATTCTAGACAACATTTGTAGAGGTCATTTCATCGCTCAAGAGGAACACATAACATGATTGTGAAATTTTTCTAAAGAGGAATGTCGCGGCTTGTAAATTAATTTTTTAATAAAACATGGCTTTTCATTTAGTATACACTCTTGTAAGCTACAGAAAAAAAATTTTTTGTTCGATGAGCTTTCTAGAATTTATGGGAGGGTTCGAAAGAAAATTAATTTTTCGAACAGTAGAAACAGTTAAAAATATGGGTNATGTCATTAGGAATAGTTGGTCACTGAATGATTCTAGACAACATTTGTAGAGGTCATTTCATCGCTCAAGAGGAACACATAACATGATTGTGTAAGCTACAGAAAAAAAATTTTTTGTTCGATGGGCTTTCTAGAATTTATGGGAGGGTTCGAAAGAAAATTAATTTTTCGAACAGTAGAAACAGTTAAAAATATGGGTACGTAAAACTATCTCTTTGTCTCAGTGGCTGAGGTAGAGGAGAGGTGTGAGTGTTGGGCTCTAGTTGCTGGTGTCGGGTTCGATTCCAGGTGTTGTCTTAAATTTTTTTTCAATAATTAAATACAATTAAATTATATATTATACATTATAATATAATATATAATATTATATTATAAATTATATATTAAACACAATTAATACATGAAATATATGGGATAGTGCGGGAGAAATGCGGGGATTGACGGGAGACATGCGGAATATATGAGGAGGGATGCGGGATAGTGCAGTTGGATGCGGGTATGGACGGGCGGGATATTGGACAGTGCGGGAATGGATTGGAGGGATGCGGGAATTGACAAAAGACATGTGGGATAGTGGGAATGGATGGGAGGGATGCAAAAATTTACGGAAGGTATGTGGGATAGTGCGGGAATAGATAGGAGGGATACGAAAATTTACGGAAGGTACGAGAAGAACACAACATTGTGAGAGATAAGGCATAGAGATATTTTTAAAATTTTGGAGTTAGAAAAAAACGGTCTTTGCAGTGTACAGTGCCTTTAAGGGGTCTCTATGGTTCAAGGATGAGACTCCAGGTGCCTTAATTCTGAAAACTCCATAAGCTCAAATAGATTTGATTGGCTGTTGCTGAACAGTCATGCGTCATGACGTCATCGAGTACATTTATCTTTATAATGCACTCCCGACACAACGGTCATTTTTTGCCGAAGCTATTTTGACCTTCAGCAATGGTTCCCATATTATTCCCGAGTGTGCCCGCATCCCTTCCGCCTTCTCTCTCACAATGTTGTGTTCTTCTCGTCCATGCCCGCATCCCCCTGCACTATCCCGCATACCTCCCGTCCATTTCTGTATTTCTTCCGCACTATCACACATCCCTCCCATCCATTCTCGCACTAGCCCGCATCCCTCCCATTTATTCCCACATTACCCCTCGTACCTTCCGTAAATTTTTGTATCCCTCCCATCCATTCCCGCACTATCCCACATACCTTCCGTAAATTTTCGCATCCCTCCCATCCATTCCCGCACTATCCCGCATACCTTCCGTAAATTTTTGCATCCCTCCCATCCATTCCCTCACTATCCCACATCTCTGTTGTCAATTCCCGCATCCCTCCCATCCATTCCCGCACTATCCCACATCCCACCCGTCCATACCCGCATCCAACTGCACTATCCCGCATCCCTCCCCATATATTCCGCATGTCTCCCGTCAATCCCCGCATCCCTTCCACACTATCCCACATCCCTCCTGTAAATTCCCGCATCCCTTCCGCACTATCCCACATTCCTTCCAGCCATTGCCGAAGCTATCCTGCACTATCCTACATCCCTCACGTCATTTCTCGCATCTCTCCCGCATTTCTCCCGCACTATTCCATATATTTCATGTATTAATTGTATTTAATATATAATTTATAATATAATATTTATATATTATATATTATAATTTATAATATATAATATATAATTTAATATTTAATTATATTTAATTATTGAAAAAAAAATTTGACAAAAAAATTTAAGACAACACCTAGAATCGAACCCGACACCAGCAACTAGAGTCCAACACTCACACCTCTCCTCTACCTCAGCCACTGAGACAAAGAGATAGTTTTACGTACTCATATTTTTAACTGTTTCTACTGTTCGAAAAAATAATTTTCTTTCGAACCCTTCCATAAATTCTAGAAAGCCCATCGAACAAAAAAAATTTTTTCTGTAGCTTACAAGAGTGTATACTAAATGAAAAGCCATGTTTTATTAAAAAATTAATTTACAAGCCGCGACTTATTCCTCTTAAGTGGGAAAATATTGGGTCCCCTTTGGTGCAATCCAACCAAAAGTCATTTAGAAATATTTCGTCACGTTTTTGTTTCTCATGACAACAATTCATAGAGAACTACATGTACACAACGGTCCCAAATTTTCTCCCAAAAATCTCCCATGCCAAACACCAAAACTGCGCGACCCAATAAAGCGAAGCGACAACAAACGGTCTCCATGGACCCTGGTTCTGTCTAAAATTTAAAAAATTTTGTCAAGAAATTTTTTTTTCATTGCGTTTCATATTTGTCTATGGTATTTATACCGAATATTTCAATTTTGCTTAGTTATTATTACACTGGTCGACGCCCGCTTGCTCGCGCTGCCGCGGGCATTGCATCAAAAGTAAAGAAAGCAAATGATCCAAGAAGGCTGTAGCAGATTTCGAACAAAGCAGGCAAGCATACGAGTAAGCGTCGTTTAGTTAGTTGGATGTCTTGATAAATGGTAGGTATCTTATTTGGCCCTATTATAAACAAAATAAATCATGGTTGAGCGTTCTTGGGATCTGTAGTCAAGGCCATGTGCATTCGGTAGATCGAGGCTAGTGAGTTAGTCCCTCTTTATTTGGAAATACGTAGGAAAAAATTAACAGTTTTTGGCAATTTACAAATTAATAGTTTTTGACTATTTACAAATTAATACTCAAAAATTTTTATACACGTAATTGACAATATAAAATTTATTTACACCAGCTATAAGTTTAACTTGTCTGTGAGATTGTACAGCTTTGGCTTTCACGTTGCTGTTACTTGTGCACCTTGAAAACGCAACAAAGTTGGCCGTGGTTAAATATGGGTGAAGGTAAATAAATACCAAAATTTGCATTGACTGCCCTTGTGATTTGTCTAGTGTCGTGGCGTTGGTCGGATTTAGGCAGCGGTTGCCAATTGCTGACATCCTAGTGTTGCATCCAGTTGTTACATCCCAATGCTACATCCTAATGCTACATCTCACTGCTACATCCCAAATCTAACAACACTAACACACCTAACAACCTAACACTAGCACTAACACACTAACACTAACACTGAATGCTACACAGGGATGTAGCATAAGGATGTAGCTTAGGGATGCAACACTAGGATGTAGCAATTGGCAACCGCTGCCTAAATCCAACCGTGGCGTTTCTGACAAAATTCAGCACACACTATTTTTCACTTGTTCTTTGAATGTCCGCATTTTCCCCGTCCATGCCCGCAGCCCTCACGTCCCTGCCTGCATCCCTCTCGTCAATGCATGCATCCGTCCCGACCAACCCATAAACCACCGGTACATGCCCCAATTTTATCTTCTATACCCGCATGTCTCTCGTCCATGCCAGCATCCCTTCCGTCCATGCACGCAAATTTTCCGTCGCTGCCTTCTTTCCTCTCGGCTATGCCCGCATCCCTCTAGACTAGGGTTACGAATGTCTGACTCAGTGACTCTGACTCATCGATTTCACGGAGTCACTGGTTTTGGGTGACTCTGATTCAATAGAGAAATGGGAGTCAACTGACTCGTGACTCTGTGCCTTTCCAAAGTGACTTTGAGTCGTGACTCACTACGAAGAGTCGTGACTCCCAAGCAACAAAACGTTACTGCTTACATCTTGCCTTTTTTGTACTAAAAAATTAAAAAATACTAACTCAAATCTGAGAGTGGGAGTTTGCTGCCGCACGGCTCGTGTTTAGTTTGAAGCAAACTTGTAACTTACACCACTACACATCGAAATTGAATTCCCGATTTTAATAAAAATCTAAATTCAACGCTTCTAAAAATTCCAACTCACAATCAGAATCGAAGTAGACAATAGCCATTTGAATTAAAAATGTAAGTCGAAATAGATGATTTTGANTTAAAAATGTAAGTCGAAATAGATGATTTTGAAGAACCATAAAATCTAAACCATAATTCATATTTTTAAATAGTTTAGTTCAAAATTCGTAATTTTAAGTTTCTCAAAATCGAAATTCAAATTTACTAAGATCTGGAGATAAGTTTCAAGCATGTATAATAAATCGGAGTTTTCTTATTATAATTAAAATTCATAATTTTAAGATGCTCGAATTCGAAATCCGTTATTCGAAGAAAATTCAAATTTAATTCAACTTTTCAGTTGAAATTGAAATCAAAGTCTAAGTCTCGGTACAACTGTAAGCTAAATCGAAATTCAACATTAATCATTCCCATAATCATAAAATCGAAACCCAAAACTTTTCAGTCAAATCTTACCTTTTCATCTAGTTTAAGGTAATTAAAGTCGTGTGGCAGAAGATTTTCCACAGACGACCAGAAGAAGACGAATAATAGTTACCTGAAAAACATATTTTTTTTAAACAACAAAAAAGAAGAAAGTATGGTGAAGTGAAGAGTGGATAAATTCCATCATTTCATAACGGCTGAGGGTGTGGAGTGGTGGCATTTGATCACCAATTTAATATATGGCTCCTGGGTTCGAGTCTTACGTTAGATTTTTTTTTTATTTTTTTTTATGAATGATTTAACTCGGCATTTACTACACTCCATTTTCGGCATAATTTCCTAAGTGATGGGGTTTTCAGCCTATCGCTGTTTTTTGTCGTAAAATAACCTAAGCGATTTCGATTTCGGCCCATCACTCCAGCGGATTTGCCTATAATACAATGGAATTTCTCTGAAGCTGCGGGAACCCATGGGAGGTCTGTGGTAACCGACTGCAGGGCTGCAATAGGACACTGGAGGGATGCGGGAACCTACGGGAGGGCTGTGGGAACCCACGAGGGCTACGGGAACACATGAAAAGGCTGCGGGAACACACGGGAGGGTTGCAAGAATCCAAAGCAGGGCTGCGGGAATTCATGGGAGGGATGCGGGAATCCGCAGGATGAATGCGGGAACTCACGGAAGGGCTGCAGGAATCCACGGGAGGGATGCGGGAACTCACGGAAGGGTTGAGGGAACTCACGAAAGGGCTGCAGGAATCCATGGTAGGGCTGCGAGAATCCACGGGAGGGTTGCGGGAAACCACTAGAGGCCTGCGGGATCCCACTGGAGGCTTGCGGGAACCCATAAGAGGGTTGCGGGCAGTCGCGGGAGGGCTGNCTGTAAATTCCCGCATCCCTTCCGCACTATCCCACATTCCTTCCAGCCATTGCCGAAGCTATCCTGCACTATCTAGAGGCCTGCGGGATCCCACTGGAGGCTTGCGGGAACCCATAAGAGGGTTGCGGGCAGTCGCGGGAGGGCTGNCTAGAGGCCTGCGGGATCCCACTGGAGGCTTGCGGGAACCCATAAGAGGGTTGCGGGCAGTCGCGGGAGGGCTGCGAGAATCCACGGGAGGGTTGCGGGAACACACAGGAGGCCTGCGAGAACCCATAGGAGGGCTGCGGGTATTCACGGGAGAGCTGCGGATAACCAAGAGAGGGCTGCGGGAACCCACGGAAGAGCTCTACTGCCTCATTTGCACTATAAGGTGGCTTGCAAAGCGCTCCCATGTCTTCCCGTAGCAGTAGATAGCACAGGGCGATGTTCGCGTATAAAATGGCGGCCAAAATCTATTTTTGTTCACCCTAAGACCCTTTCACCCAAAATCTATTTTTGTTCACCCTAAGACCCTTTCACCCTAAGACCCTTTTGCCGTAAGACCCTTTCGCCCTAAGACCCTAAGTTTGGATGGAAGACCCTAAGTATTAAGTTCAAACATGTTTAAACCTGTCATGTTTTACACCATTCACCCTAAGTTTTTTCACCATTCGCCCTAAGTTTTTTCACCATTCACCCTAAGACACATTCACCCTAAGACACATTCAC
>NIPM01000113.1:232285-303641 GCA_002738285.1 Holacanthella duospinosa
GACAGGTTTAAACATGTTTGAACTTACTACTTAGGGTCTTAGGGTGATAGGGTCTTAGGATGAATGTGTCTTAGGGTGAATGTGTCTTATGGTGAATGTGACTTAAGGTGAATGTGTCTTAGGGTGAATGTGTCTTAGGGTGAATGTGTCTTAGGGTGAATGTGTCTTAGGGTGAATGTGTCTTAGGGTGAATGGTGAAAAAACTTAGGGCGAATGGTGAAAAAACTTAGGGTGAATGGTGTAAAATATGACAGGTTTAAACATGTTTGAACTTGATACTTAGGGTCTTCCATCCCAACTAAGGGTCTTACGGTGAATGTGCTTAGGGTGAAAGGGTCTTAGGGCGAAAGGGTCTTAGGGTGAACAAAAATAGATTTTGGCCGCCATTTTGTACGCGAACATCGCCCTGTGCTATCTACTGTAGCCCTTCCGTGTCTTTCCGCAGCCGTCCACCTGGTTGCCGCAGCCCTCCAGTTGGTTGCCCCAGCTTTCCAGCTGGTTGCTGAGGTGTTTCCGTGGGTTTTCGCACCCCTCCCGTGAGTTCCCGCAGTCCGCCGTGTGTTTTTGGAGCCTTTCCGTGAGCTCCCGCAGCCCTCCCGTTGGTTTCCGTAGCCCTACCGTGGTTTCCCGCAGCCCTCCCGTTGTTACCCGCAGCTCTGCCGTGAGTACCCGCAGCCCTCCTATGGGTTCCCACAGGCCTCCAGTGGGTTCTGGATTCTCGCAGCCCTCCCATGGGTTCCTGCAGTCCTTCCGTGAGTTCCCGCATCCCTCCCGTGGATTCCCGCACCCCTCCCATGGATTTCCGCAGCCCTACCGTGGTTACCCGCACCCCCCCTCCCTCCATAGATTCCCGCAGCCCTCCCTTGGATTCTCGTGGCTGTTCCGTTTATTACCGCAGCCGTCTTTTGGATTCCTGCAGTCCTCACGTGGATTCCCGCAGCCCTGTTTTGGATTCTTGCAGCCCTCCTGTGTGTTCCCGCAGCCTTTTCATGTGTTCCCGCAGACCTGCCGTAGATTCCCGTGCCCTCCCGTGGTTCCCGTAACCCTCGTGGGTTACCGCAGCCCTCCAGTGTGTTATTGCAGCCCTGCAGTCGGTTACCACAGACCTCCCATAGGTTCCCGCAGCCTCATAGAAACTCCATTGTATTATAGGCAAATTCGCTCGAGTGATGGGCCGAAATGGAAATCGCTTAGGTTATTTTACGACAAAAAACAGCGATAGGCTGAAAACCCCATCGCTTAGGAAATTATGCCGAAAATGGAGTGTGGTAAATGCCGAGTTAAATTATTCATAAAGAAAAATAAAAAAAAAATCTAACGTAAGACTCGAACCCAGGAGCCATATATTAAAATTGTTGATCAAATGCCACCACGCCACACCCTCAGCCGTTATGAATTGATGGAATTTGGCCACTCTTCACTTCAGCATACTTTCTTCTTTTTTGTTGTTTAAAAAAAATAAGTTTTTCAGGTATTGGTGGAAAGCTAACTTCTTTTTTCTTCGTCTTGCCGACAATTTGGATACCCCATAGACAAAATGGGCGAACATCCAATTCCACCCTCAGAGTTGGGCATCATTTGCGAATTTCGAAAATGTAAACTAGCAACTGAATTTTAGGACTTAAGTGTTCTCCATGACTCCCAGTTTGGTATGGGTCAATCACTGACTCTAGGAGTCATGACCACGAAACATTACTAGCGGAAACCCTAACGGTTATTTCCCGCTGTTCCGAGAGTGAGAGTAATAATATAGTGTAAACTCAAAATAATAATATTGACCTTCAGGAGTAAAACAATTTATTTTTGCTTTTTCGGAAATTAAAAATAAGTATTCAGTGTCAAAATTTGATCAGGATTTTTGAAAAATTTGTTAATTTAGGAAATAGCCGACCCCGGGCATTATACAAAGTAAAGTTGACTTTTTTGTCAGGAATTTTGAAAAAAAAATGAATTTGTGAAATACCCGAATTCGGATATTTATTAAAATTTTCGTGTTGGAAACTAAACTTCACCAATTTGGATGGAAAATTTTTGATCGGGTACTAAATTACGTCAGGAAATAATGGAAAATTAATTATTTTGGAAAATACCCGAATCAGGGCACTGTAAACATACAGGGTTACAGACTAAGAGTTCAAAGACAATTGTTAATATTTATTGCAACATATTGTAAATGTAAATTTCAAAAAAGGATCCAAATTGGCTAAGTTTAGTTTCTAACTCGGAGAATTTTATATTACCCGCATTCGGGTGTTTTCCAAAATTCCTAACGTAATTTAGCACCCAATCATAATTTTTCCCATCCAAATTGGTGAAGTTTAGTTTCAATGACGAAATTTTTTTGCTCGCTAACCGAAGTCGGCTAATGCGAGGTTTACTGTACCAGGTTCACGCAAAAAATATTGGTCGTATCCCAATTTCAATCAAACTATATTGTGGAGGTGTAGTATTCATTCAAAGTATATTAGGGTTGTTTGCCAACTTGACCCAATTATACTAGGTTCGTACGCCAAATTGTGGGGTCGTATGCCAATTTTATCAAAGATATATTGGACAAAGAAAAACGCATCGTTGCTGGAATCGAACCTCAGACTTCAGTCGCCGAAACTTCTACCCCATAACCACTAACCAACTGATTCACTATGTCGGGAATGAGATCTTAGATGACCCTTGACCCTAGTCCTGTGTGGAGAGAGGTCATCAAGTCACCAAAATCAACAAAAAACAATTAAATAATTAAAATTAAAATAAATATAATTTTTCCAAAATGGAAGAACAAGCGAAGATCCGTTTTATTCAACGGTTGAAATTGAACTGAGTCTATCCTAGTGGATAGACTACAACAGGTAAGTATACATATAGGTATAATAGTAAAAAAAAAATAATAATAATAAAACTATATCTAGGGAGGGTATACTGAATGAAAGAAAGGGAAGAAGAAGACAACACAGCAGGTGTGTTGTTGTTAGTGGTGAACGGAAGTCCAGTTCCGTTCACCATGTGATGTGAGGCCGGGGGTTGGTTTCCCAACACCTTCCTCCCCCAAGAAGCCTCCCCTACCCCTGGAGGGCGCTGAGTGTTGAAGAGTACAGCCCGTACTCTACAAGAGCCTCCCCTCCCCCAAGAGGGTGCTGAAAAGTGACAAGTACAGTCCGGAGTATCCAAGAGCCTCTCCTCTCTTAAGAGGGTGCTGAAATCCGGTTGTGTATTACCTATACATATAAAAAGCCTCCCCGCCCCCTGGCGGGTGCTGAAAAAATAATGGAGAGTACTGCCCGTACTCTGATCTTCATGTATAAACATACACATCGATTGTGTACAGAGCCGTACACACCAATTTTGAAAATTTCCCTGTGGGGGTTCCACAGACCATATAGGGCCAACTGTGGGGTTCACAGGTTTGACTTTAGAGACCTGCCAAACTGCCGTAACTCACTCTGGTATTTTGTCTCAGTCTCCTCGTAGGAGATGTTATGTGAGCACTATCACTTGATGTAAGTTGTGGAGGTATTTGTGTGATATTTTCCGCTTGTCTTATACGAAATAATCTTAACTGATTAACGTGACGGTTTCCAATATATTTTCTCCCTGGGAGATTTAGAATTTTAAAGGAGACCGGTGTCACTATATCTCCTAACTCATATGCACCAACAAACCGAGGATTTAACTTATACATAATTCCTTCCTTTTGATTGGAGAGTGAATGGTTTTGTATAAGAACAAGATCACCACTCTTAAAGGTATGATCTCTATGAGATTCATCGTAATATTTCTTGTTTTCTACCTGAGATTCACTTATGTTTTTGCGAACAAACTCAAGAACTAATTTTAACTTATCGGGGAGTTCACCTAAACGTTGATAGTCTGTTGACGTGATGTCAGTGGGAGAGTCTTGCAGATTTATATCAAACGGAAGTGGGATTTCTCTACCAAGATTTAAAATGGAAGGAGTAACTTGAGTAACTCTATTTATTGAGGTTCTTAGAGTCAATGCAAAGTGGTGCAAATGCTCATCCCAACTATGGTGGTTATCGTTCACAAATACCTGTAGTATTTTCTTTATATTCCTATTCGCCCTCTCATACTGATTTGTCTGTGGGTGATAGGCGCTTAAAAAAGCGTGGTGGATTTTCCACTCTTTACACAAGTTCTTCATATGATTTGATGTGAACTGTGTACCGTTATCACTAACTATTCTCTTAGGAGTACTAAACCTATAAAAATTTTGGGACTCGAGAATTTGCTTAATCTTCTTGGCAGTTGCAGTTCTAATAGGAAATAATTCTACTCATTTGGATAGCTCATCTATTACAACTAGCAAGTGTCTATTAAGCCTTCCACCAGAACTGGCAGGAAAAGGACCCATTAGGTCAATGTCTAATGTCTCAAACACCCCTTTGATATTGGAGATACACTTTGTAACAATCCGTACGGTAATTGATTGGTTGGGTTAACTTTCTTTTTCTGACAAGTAACACAACTATGCACGTATTCACGAATATCTTTATTCATGTTTGGCCGAAAACATCTCATTTTAATTTTCTCCGAAGTCTTACGCATGCCTTGATGGCCTGCTTCTGGAGAATCATGGAATAATTTCAGTATTTCACTCCTCTTAGATTGGGGAATGACTGGTACCGAATTCATTCTCTCTTTTATGCATAAGCACTCACTATTGGGTGAAGTGTCGGAAGTTGTGTCGACTACACCTGATTCTGAACAGTTTTGACAAAGGTTCCCTTTTAAACAGACAACACTGTTATTTGTGGTACCTGGTTTATCATGTTTCATATCGAATTGTTTGATATATTTCATTAATACTCCATCTTGCAATTTATAGTCCTTAGGTCCGGTTTCTTTCGGACTATTTTGCAGGGAGGTTATAATGCCAACGATTTTATTGTCTTGAGTTTGAG
Organism: Holacanthella duospinosa; assembly: GCA_002738285.1. Lineage (NCBI taxonomy): Eukaryota > Metazoa > Arthropoda > Collembola > Poduromorpha > Neanuridae > Holacanthella > Holacanthella duospinosa. Next base: position 237,202 of record NIPM01000113.1, read on the forward strand.
CAAGAGCTATATCTCTAAGAGATGGGGTTGTAAACGTTAAGGCTGCAACTGGGACGTATTGGATGTCATGATCGTCTTCGATGTTGATATCGTCCGGTTGTATAGGAATGGGAGCTCGAGATAGCGCGTCCGCAACCACGTTCTCAGTTCCAGGACGGAAAACAATATGAGCATTCCAAGAGTCTATCTGTTGAGCCCAGATGTTCAACTTTTCTTTCATACCCTTCATTTTTTTTAAGTAACTCACTGCTCTGTTGTCATTTGAATTGTAAATTCGTGATGTCTAATAAACTCAGCGAACTTTGTATATCCAAAAATTATAACATAAATCTCTTTCTCATAAATATGACCGGATCTCTCCGATTGTTTAAGAGTTTTGCTAGCGAACATAATTGCGCGTTCTACTCCGTTAATGGTTTGACAGAGAACTGCACCCAATCCATACTCACTAGCGTCACATTTCATAAGTAAAGGTTGAGAATAGTCGATATTTTGTAAAACCACAGTATCACAAATATCTTGTTTTAACTCGTCTCTTACTACCATAGAAAATTGACAAAATATCGTGCGCGTAAAGCATCCTTGCTTCCGCAATATTTATGGTTCTAATAGCCTGACTGTAAAGCANTTTCATAAGTAAAGGTTGAGAATAGTCGATATTTTGTAAAACCACAGTATCACAAATATCTTGTTTTAACTGACTGAAGGCATTTTCCTGCTCTTCAGTCCAATTAAACTTATTCTCTTTTCGAAGTAAGCGAAACAGTNTTAACTGACTGAAGGCATTTTCCTGCTCTTCAGTCCAATTAAACTTATTCTCTTTTCGAAGTAAGCGAAACAGTGGCTCCATCTTACTTGCGTAATGACGGATGAAACTTGCGTACCACTGACACATACCGTTGAATCTCATGATTCCTTTCTTATCAGTTGGTCTAGGAAATTCTTGAATTGCTTTAATTTTGTCAGGGTCTTTTCGTAATCCTTCTTTCGAGGCAATATCGCCGAGAAATTTAACTTCCCTTTTTGCAAAGGTCGATTTAGCCATATTGATAGTCAAATTTGCCGTTCTAAGGCGATCAAGAACAATCTCTATATGTTGGAAGTGTTCCTCCAAACTTCGACAAAAAATGATAGTATCATCTATGTACACTCGGGTAAAAGAATCTAGGCCTTGGAGAACTGTGTTCATTAAATACTGAAATGTCTTAGGAGCATTTTTCAGTCCAAAGGGCATGACTAGCATTTCATAATGTTCGTCTTGAGTAATAAACGCAGATTTTTCAATACTATCAGGGTGTAATGGAATCTGCCAAAACCCTGATTGTAAATCAATTACTGAGTACCAATATCCTGATGGGATATGACGGAGCATATTATGAGTGCTTCCCATCGGAGCCGAATTGGTTTTTGTCTGCTCATTTAATTTAATATAATTGAAACACATTCTCCATTTACCCGTTTTCTTTTTATCCATTACGACTGGAGCTGCGTATGGAGATCTAGATTGACGGCACATACCGTTTTTAACTAATTCCTGAACTTGACGGTTTATTTCAGTATTTATTATTGGAGAACAGCGATATGGTTTGACACTAGGTGGTTTCCCATCCGCTTCAATTTCGTGCATACTGATGGTCGTTCTCCCGTACGAACCATCACTACAAGAAACTGTAGGAAATTTCCCCAAAATTTCTTGTACTTTAGTTTGAATTGGGTCCAAATTTTGTTTATTTTCTGTTTGGATCTTGTCACACATTGTCCTACTTGGTTCAGTGCCGGACGCTGAAGGCCAACTAGCACTGTCCTTTTGGATGGTTGTGGATAACATAATTGGGTTATGTTTTGTCGAATTTGGAAGACTGAACTTAACTTTAGGTTCATTTCTAAACCAATAACGACAACCTATTTGGTCCGTTACTATCCCTTGATTACAAATAATATCCGACCCAATGATGCACGGAAACGGTAACTGGTTAACTATAAGAAACTCATGTTCAAATAGTATATTTCCCATTTCTATGGTTAATTGAACTTTACCAATAGGACTTGTCCTCATATTATCTATAGCGGAAAGAACAATTTGATTTATGGGAATGACCATCACATTTAATTTCTGAATTAACGCGAGTTCTACGAGAGAATAAGTACATCCTGAGTCTAATAATGACATAGATTTATACTTTTGGACTTTTATTAAAATGGTCGGAACCCCAAAATATTTGATTTTGAATAGTTGGAAGCAATTCGGTGGAGGTATTGCCGAATTGTCCCTTGATGGTTTAAATCTGGGATATACGTATCCAACTTTGATTCTCTCTTATTTGTTTGACTATTTACTTTCGAGTCGTTGAACTTATTCAATCCACTAGAGGTAGGCATTGCTAAACCTGATTGTGTAGGACAACGGTTAGCTGAATGTTCATACCCTCTACATTTCATGCACTGAGACTGTCTATATTCAGAACTCAATGCTTGAGGTGGTCAATATTGAGACCTGTTCGGTGGAAATCTATCCTTATTTCCACTAAATCCTCTGTCTGACCAATTCCCGCGACTAGCTCCTCCGGAGAGTTTATTTGAACCGGAATTTGAGAAACTTCGATAATTTCTCATATTCTTTTGGTCAAATTCCCAACTAGAGTTGCCCGTGTTGGGTGGTTCTTGTTGATAAGAATTGTTCTGAAAAGTTTGTTGTCTGAATCTGTTTGGATTTTGGCTCTCTGGACTAGGACAACTAGGATTCTGGTAACTATGACCATAATTCCCGGACCGTTTACCTGTAATAAAATGAGAGCGACCACGAAAGTATCTGTTATATGGCTTATTTCCTTGACTATTATTATCGTTGCGCCTAGGTGCTTGGTTATTATTACGACTGCTATTATTTTGGAGCGACTGGTTTCTTAAGTCGTTCTCACTCTGCCGATCAATATTCGTGAGTGGCAGGAGTTTTGACTGACGTCCGTGAAACTTATCCTCAGCCGTTAGACACTGGTGCACAATTCTGCCGGTGTAGTATAAATTGTAGTGCCTAATTGTGTGCGAAACGAAGGATGTAGGGATAGTTGAGCTCTTTGGACTGAATCCTCAATATTTTCCTTCGGGTTGCATTGTTTAGCACAACGAACCATGTCGTATATAAAGAATTCAATCGACTCGTTTGATTTCTGTTCCCTTGTATATAACAATTTAATTCTCTCATTTGAATCCATCCAAATGTCATATCGATAAATGAATCTTTCTTTAAAGTCCTCCCAAGTTTCAAATTCTGCCTGATGGTGATCGAACCATGCTTTGGCATCTTGGGGAAAAATTGAATTCACTAAATATAAAAATTCATCCGCTTTGTGTCCTTGGGTCCGAAAATAGCGCTCCACTTCCGAAAGATATGCACTGGCAGATGACTGCTTAGGTTTAAAACGCGGAACTGAAACCGTGGAATTCACATCGGTGATTTTCATATTTTGGAGAGCTTTTTCCAACAAATTGATCGACTCTGTTAGTATTTGGGAAGGAATTGAGGTATTATTTTGAACTATGGGAGGTCCAATGACAGGTTGTATGACTGGAGAAAAACTTGGCAACTGTGTAACTGCTTGGATTTGTGAAGTTACAAATTGTTTCATCTCAGCCATTTGTTTGTAAAATTGAGCTTGTTGCTCCAGCATTTGGTTTTGTATCAATGTCATAGACATTTGGAACGTGGTTTGCATTTGAACCATTTGTTCCTGCATGATTTGTAGAATCTCACGTTTATCGAAATCCGGTTGAGTGAGTTGGGTTTGGAGACTCTCAATTTGGCTTGTATTGTGCCCTGTTACAGGAGATGTAAACTGTTGGGCTCTTATTGGAACTTTTAGGGTAAGTATAGGATCTGTTATTTTGACTTCAGAGAAAGAACTTGGTTCAACTTCAAAAAGATTCCGTGTACTGGGATGGATTTTGGACTAAAATCGTCATCACCAGAATTAGCACTGGAATCCATTGTCTGAAATCGTTGAAGACGTAGATAAAAAACTATTACCACTTCTAGTTCTGGTTTGGAGTGGGATGGGGTTGGTTTTATTCAACGTCTTATCCCTTGATTTTCTATAACCGGTGGGTTTAAGTAACTTGGTCGGATATTTTTTTTACTGATTTGGGCATAAATGTTCACTTATGGGTCCACAATTCCGAAATATTTGAAAAATTTCACGTTTACTAGAAATTAATAATTTTCACCCAATATGAGAGGATTTACGGTAATCAACCAAATTTGTAAAATGAAATTTTTCCAGAATTTGAATTTTGTTAAATAATACACCCACTAAATGAAAGATTTCAGGGTATTTGGAACTAAATTTAAGTATTTGTTACATAATTAGTAAGATGTGACACTAGGCCATACTATGCTTACAATTATTTCGCTGTAACCAAAAATAGCACCCAACTTGTGAGAATTTAGGGTACTATTTGTGTTTAATTACATCCATTTAAACTTTATACACCCTAAAGATATGTTTGCCAAAAAGTCAATTCTGATTGGCTTAAATACATGAAAGTGGGCGTGGTTTGTGCACTCTTAATTATGTAAAAAATTAACATATATTCTGGACCTATTCTAGTTAGAACGGACCGTAGGCCATACTATTTTTACCGTAGGTCCAGAATGTGACACAAAACCAACAATTTAACAATAATTGTATCTTTTTAATCAATTTGACCTCCTAAATTTGGACAATTTTATCCAATTTTCATTTAAATATAACCTACTACGCCCTACGCGCATGAAAAACCGATCGCCCAAAAGTCGGCATTTGATTGGTTATTTTAAGGAAAATGGGCGTGGCTTCAGGTCTGAGCTTTTAGCTGTAATTTTAATGTTAAGTCACTAACACTTAAGCCATCTGATTGTAAACAATCGGGCCATCATGTTAGTGACTTATTTACGCGCGTTTGAGGTACTTGACCTTACCTGACCTGAGCCTTGAAATTTTTTGGCAGCACTGCCATACACGCGTAGGCGGTTCAAAATTACCCTAACTAAGCCTTTACGGCTGTTTATGCCCTACTAAAAGCTTTAATAATTAATTAATTTAATAATTTTAAATAATTTTTATATTAAAAATCAACAAACATCTCACCAACCACATCGATTGGTGACCTTTGATGAACTGATGGTGATGACAATGATGATGATGATGACCATTTTCCCTATAGACGCTGTTGTAGTATTAAATTGTGGTGTCGTGGTCGGTGGATGCAGAGTACACAATAGAGCGAAACTGATGACCCACCCAGAGGTCACTATGGTTATCAGTAATAAACAGAACCGCGGAAAGACTTCGAGAATGAGTTCGAATTTATTCAAAAGTTGATTCCCGAGTCGAGAAGATAGAGGATGATGACCTTTTTTGGACTGAGTCCCTTTCTCTAAATTTTGAGTTCCTCTTATAGCTTTTTCTAAAGAGGTTCCTCCGAGCCAGAAGAACGACGCTCTCATTGCGGATTGGTTGAAACCAACCCGCAATGCGAAGCTACCATCCTCCAGACCCAGATACGCACGTCGAGATATAATTGAACTCCACGGGATGTTTTGTTTAGTGCCTCTCTCCCTGGTAACCGAGCCAGGGAGAGAATAACCCAATATTAGTTTTATTTTTGCTGTTTTTCCTGGGCCCAAAGGACATTGTCCTCATCGCGGATTGGTTAAGACCAATCCGCAATGCGGGGCTCGATGTCCTTCTGATCCAGTCACGCACATGGAGACGTCGTCGGTCTCCATGGGGTTTATTTGTTGGGTATTTCCTTCCCGAGTAACCGAGCTCGGGAAGGAATAGGCATAACATCCCTCCCTGCACACTATTTCATTTTTTGATTCTAAAACTACTATTTGAATTATTTTTAGAAGTCTTATTAAACTATTATAGGCTAAATAACTAATCGTGAAGCGGAATTATGATCTTTTGTATCTCCACTGGTCACCATCACTTTCACTGGCATACCGAGTCGGTAAGCGCTGGGGTTTAAGAAACTGGGTTGTTTCTTTTGATGAGTGTATGTTACTACACTTTTACGATACGGTATCCTGAAGTGATATTGTCACGAGTTATATAATTTTAATATTTTAACATGCTTATTATTTTTTATTACATTGTTTGTTTTTGTCATTTTTTGTTGATTTTCACTTAGTCTAGTTATAAGTTTAATTCTAATTATTGGTTAGTGATTAATACTGACACAAGTTTATATTAATTTTCCTTATTTTTAATTTATATTCTTAATACTATTAATGTTTATATTCTAAAGGTGGGTTATTATTGAAGCTCGGCTTGCTTACTAATTACTGTAAATATTCTTAGTAATTTGAACTTTTAATTTGCAATATTGTTATACAATTTATTTTTATCTTTCACTGTTGACATCCATTTTATTTGAATGCTTCTGTGTATGAGTAGCCGTCCCTGTTTACTTTTTTGTTTTTATTTTCTGACAAGGGTCCGACTGAGGGCTGGATGTACACAGGGAACTATATTGACTAATATTATATTAACAATGATCAAAGGGTTTTAAGTATTCTAAGTGCCGTATTTTGGATGTGGGAGAGGTATATAGCCGTTATGAGGGGAGAGAAAAGAGAAAAGGGAAAAGTTCCTGTTGTTACATGAGAATTACCGGTTCCATTGTTGTATTCATAGTTGGATCGTTGTGAGGGATAAACGTGGAGATAATTGTAACTGGAGCGGTCGTGGTCAAGTTGAGTGGATATGGGTCCGCTTCCAAATAATCGTCAGAATCTTCCGCAGTTGTGGTAGTGACAAAGTACGAGCACATATCAAGTTGTTTGGTTACTATATAATATGGCCGGTCAATGTCCGTATGTGCGTTCATCAGGGTACTAAAATCTAGTTGGGCGACGATACCAACGTCGTTGTCGCGATGGGAGAATTCTTCTGGGTTCGTAGTTAATCGAATTTTAACATAGGCAATTTTAATGCCACAGTGGAAACGGTGTTGGATAGAGCTAACTACATAATTATATGTAGGATCATACATGAATAAATCAGTAAGAATTGCAAAATCCGTTTGATAGAAAGTGGGTTTACATTGCTGTAATTGGAGTATACGGGTGATTATCCAATAAACTTCGCCTTGAATTGTAGTGCATTTCTGTGCATCCACAAGACAGTGGTCGAAGAACTGTGTGTTGAGAGCCGAAATAAGGCCAGAAGTAGGGTTAACATCAAGAATAAGTCGGCGAATACGGTAATTTTTTGCAGAAGTAACTTTCACTGTTAGGCAGTAATATTCCGTTGAGGGCCAGTTTTGGGTACATATGGTATCGGCAGAGGATTTTGTTAGTCGTTCACCTTTAAGGGTGGTGTTAGTTATAAACATAAACTCACATTCTGTACGAGTGACATTATGTTTAATATGAACGTATTTTTGGCTATGTTGACCCCAAAAGAACACTTGAGTGTGCTTTGGGTTTCTTTGGCCCAACATTCATAAGCATGAATAGTTGGGTCAATATGTTGATTGGCTCGTAAATTTGCTGAAACCATCCTTGAATAGGACGTTCCGAAGTTACATGTACCGTGTAGTGGAGGAAGTTTCCAAAGAGTTCCAATTACCCAATCCGTACGTTGCTGAAGAGGGTCATTGGTACGTAGTTGAGATATTCCTATCCCGGGACGTTGAATTACTGTGAGCAATTGATGCATGGTGAAATTGGTGATAATGGTGGTATTGAATAATTTAGCCACATTAGTAAATGGAATTGGAGACAGGTCGATGATAATAGCCGTGGTTGAAGATAGGAGAGTTATGATAGAAAGTGCAGTTAAAACCCAAAAGTGCATCGTATGACTAAAGAACAAAATAGTTTGAATTAATATTGGTGTTTCTAGTATTTCTATGGATTATGAGTGCTAATACGTAAGAGAGTTAAATTTTTAGGGTAATTTGAATAGATACTCAAATGTATAAGCTGAACAAAAGAAGGTCGAGCTACTTGAATAGTTTCGTAAACCATCGTTATGGTCATATCCATCTGTTCTCTTATGCGACGACCCGGTTGATTATAATGACTAGCATTAAGCCGGCCAGTATAATAACTCTGAACTCGCCCAAAACTGATGTGATGGCCACAACCAAGGGTAGTATATTGATCGTACGTAACTAATGTAAAACCCAACGAAGGACAATAGAAATATTCAGGGGTAAAATAGCAATTAGAACTTCTGCTATTACGCAGTTCACAAGTATGAGTAGTGGAGGTGTCTGGAATATTAAACAAGATTATTCCTAGATTAGACCAGCAACGACCACTATCATATTCACAACTGTGACGAAGTTGAGTATAAGAACTAGCCGGTTCAAAATAGATAGAAATGTGTCGTAAATAGAAATTAACGACTGTTGTGTTAACTGCAACAGGTGAATAGAACGTTTCTTCGTCCATGAGCATTTCATGGGTTGTTCCCCACAAGCTTACCTCTTTTTGAATGAGAGGTTGGGCCGGTTGAGTAAGAGAATATTTTCGGGAAATCATAAAATTGCAGTGGTCTTCATCTACTAGGTAGGGATCTACAGAAATATTTGTACGGGTCAAAGGATATTTGGGAGCCGATGGTTTAGACCATGATTCTGTCACTTGATAGCACTCGTAAGCAGGAAATTCCGTTGAAGGTTTCATATTGGACCAGAAAGTGACTGCGACAAGAAACGCACTATCCATTTTGAGTGGACATCCTTTGTTATGCGCATATAATGCACCTAAACCCCAACGAGGGCGAGAGATATACTCAGTGTCTGGAGCTCGATCATAAGGATTCAGCTCCAAACGTGCTGGCATAACGTAGGATCCATAACCATCTGGTTCTGGAATTTCTTGTAGAACGATACTAAAGGGGTTTATAGAAGTTTGAACATAGAGAGCAATGGCAGAGGTGAAGCATAAAAACAAAATAGCTTGTAGAGGTCCGGGTGCATACATCTAAAGAAAATAAAGGAAGCTTTGTTAAGAATGAGTGAAATTTCCTAATTGAGCAACTAAGATTGGTTGATCGGATCCTGAGCTAAGATGTTCATTCAGTGAAGCAAATTGAATACTGAGGGATGTCATATGGTATAAATTTTTCCAAGACGTATTTGGAGAAACTTTAACGATACCTACGGCAACACCGCATGTATAGTTATGGTCGTACGGGTAAATCGTTAAAAATAAAGATGGACAGGATAAATATTCATTCGATAGGAAACAACGATCAGCTTTCTGTGTGTTATACGTACATTGGTTAGAATATAGTACGCTTGTCGGGGGTAAACTTTGCAAAAGAATACCAAATCGAGTTTGAAAAAAATATCCATCTCGATTTCCTAAGAAACACTGAGCATCGTAGTTAAATTGTCAATAAATTTTCATTGACAATTTATTTATTGCCTAAATCAACTACTAAATGGAGAAGTTGAAAATAATAATGCGTAATATTTAACGACGTTATGCTGGACTCGGGTGGATCGGGATTCCAATCTGACCAAATATTTGATTTGGTGCTAATACGGTGTAACCAAGACTAATGCAAAATTGCTGATTTAGCTTCAAAAAATCGGATAGTGGTATTGCTTGGGGTAATACCTTTTTTAACATAGTATAACATTCCTCATAAGTGAATTATGGCCGGTACATCCAATATAGTTAATATCGGTTGTGTGGAAACATGAAGGGCTGTTTTACGAAAACGTTTTACATTAGTGAAACAGTGGTAACCGGTATAGGGGGAATTGGTGAGAAATTTTGAACGAATTTCAACTGGGACTAGAAAGGAGGGGGAGTATGGTTGTACACAACCAAAATATTGACGGTAAAGGACACCTAAAGTCCAAAAGGGATTAGCTATTGGTTTTTGTTGGGTTGACGTTTGCATAGTATGTAGTAAAGGATTTAAGTTTTTTGAATATTACATCACATTTCGGAGTGTGAATGGGATTTGAGGGGATAATTTGATTGGTTTGGGTAAGTATCGGGTTGGAGAATAATACGGAGGAGGCGAAAGTTTAGATATCCAATTATTAGATTGATATCGTTTTTTTGGGATAGAATGACTTCAGGATCGATTGACGGGAGCGCTTTTTCATGTGCTGGTATGAGTGCAGAATATAAATCCTGCTGTTCTGCGGACATAGCTTTAGTAAAACCAGGTAATTGTATAACCAATAATAAATAATAACAGATCAAAAGCAATTTGTAATATTGTGCACTTTATATACTTAAAAATCCTCAGTATCAGCAAATAAATCAAGTTCTGGAAAGGAAAGAGGTGTGTGGAAATCAGGAGTACGATTAGGAGTAGTGGTTAAACTATTAACAGAAAAGTTATCTAAATCACTAATGCTAGAAATTACAGAATTAGGTGATAATGTTATACGTAAGTTTGGTATTAATATTGTTTTATTAGATTCTAAGTAAACACTGGGGTTGTCTTGAGGTTGAAGTGATGAAGGAGCACTAGTGGTACGAGAAGTGGTACCACTGGTCGAACTGGTGGATGAATTGCTGGGAATTGATGAAGAAGGACCTGGGGTAAACGGCACTAGAGAAGAGGTAATTGGTGTAGTGGAAGAGGTTAGGATTAGAGACTGCGAACTTTCAACTGGATTATATTCTTCAATATGACTGAGATGTTTTTGCGCTAACACTGGATCACTTGAAAACAAAAAAAAACACTGCGGAAAATAACTTGGAATTTCCGCGTCACCATATTATAATAAAAATAATGCCTTACTAATATCGTCTTCTATACAAAGTAAAGCGCACAAAAAGTCAGTATCGCGTTTGACTTGCTGTTGGAGCAAGTATTGTTCGTGATCGGATATCCCCAATGGAGTTGGAGATTCGCGGCGGAGGCGACAAGTAATCAAATCAATAATATGATGTCGCGCGTACAAATTAAAGTTAATTTCATTAATAGGAAATATGTCGAACAAAATAAAGTTGATTTCTGTTGCTGTCTCATCTGTATAAACAGGTGATGCGACTGAAAATGTAGGCGATATTGAATTGTCTCGACTTGGTGACAAACCTGGTTGTATAGGTGGAAATTCTGGAAAATGTACAGTAGAAACAGATAAATTTTGGTTTACCGTATTGTCGTCCCAAGCTTCGTCATCAGAAATAGGGTCTAAATCCTGTAAATGAACAAGATTTAAGTTATCACTCAAAGTTTCATGGTGTTCGTTATCTCTGATCACATGAGCGGTTCCAATGGTGACATAAGGAGTTAAAGGTTCGGTTGTAACTGAGTATACTGATGAATTGAGGGCTAAAGAAATTGGTATAGAAGGAGTTTCAACGGGATTCACCTCAGTAGGAGAATCCTAGAATTGATCAGTGGCACTAGAAGTTCACTTTCACTGAGTCTCGAAAGTGAAACTCGAAGCTCCCGATGTGGTGCTGATGTAGGATTAGTCAGCACTAGTATTATGTACCAAAGAACTTACTGTTAGGGTTGCAGTGGGTGGTGACTCGTCGTCTGAAACTAAATCCACTAGTAACGGAACACTGTCAGTTTCGGAAACTAATGTTATGTCATCCGGGTGAGTTTCCGATGGTGGAACGGAGCGTCAGAAAGATTGTCAACTATCGCAATAACTGTAGGAATACATGGATTGTTTGTTTGACTGGACTCGGGTGCTGAGGTTATGGTTACAGAATCAATTGTAATTACCTGAGACTCGGTTGAAGATTGATTGATTATTACAGTTTCAATACATTCACTTACATGGCGCATTATATCGTTCTCAAAAGTGGTAGCACTTGGCGCTGGAATGTTCGCGTTCGGTGGAATATAGGATAGTAAATCAGGGTAAAGAGTGGGTGGATTAAATCCTGTTTCTACCCAGTGACGAACTAAATCAAAGCGCTGTCGTTTCGCGATGAAGTCAGGAATTAAGTCTGTTGGTGCAAAGAATTTTGGTAGACAAAACGGGCCTGTTCTTTTCAGGCCAGTTTTAGGTAAATTCAGATTACTTTGTTTCAATGCTTTAATACAGTCACTTACGCAAAGGTTGTCAGATACATATGGTGTGATTTTCTTGATCCGAGACACTGGTGTTACCTGTCGTCGATCAGGAAACCTAGCGACTTTCCAATGGGGTGGAGAGGAAATGGTATTTTCGTCTTCGGGTATAGTAATTAATATTTGTGGAGGCGCTCAAGAACTTTGATTTTCCGTTTTACCTTGGAGAACTAAGGTACCATTTGTACGCATTTTAGATGGTTGCACATTAGCTAATGGTATAAAGTGCGGGTTAGTAAATGTATGAAAACCAAGAACATCTTCAACAACATAACCTAAATTAGGTAACGGAGGAAAACCAGGCGCGTCATAAAATGCCAAAGTCAAATGATTTGCGAGTCACGTCAATAAACATATGTTCAGCATTGTCTGGTTGGCGCACTATGACACAATGAAATTGCTCACAAATAGCTTGAATTTGAATTTTTGACAATGTTTTCCACTGTGGATAATACACTCCTATTCTATTAATAATAGAGTGTCTTACTAAAAAATCAGAAATGTCAGTCGGAAACTGTCAAACAGGGATGTGTCGCAAATAATCTTTGATAGAGTCAAATTCAGGGCGCCAATTACAGTAGAATGATTCAATTAACTGAGTATATTTTGTTTCCATTTGATTATAATAGAAATATTGTACTGACCAATTGGTCCGGTATTCAACATCGGGACAGCGCATTGTGGGAAACACATTATGAACAGTTTCAAACACAGATGTTTGAAGAACTAAGAATTTTTCGGCTAAATTTTGAAGGTTATTACCTCCAAACCCGAAGAACAAAGTTGGTATTTTTGGCTCATATGGATTTGTATACTGACTTACACGTTTTGAATGATGAGTGGCCATGGTGTGTAGCATGTTGGATCTGTAACAAAGAAGGAGTTTTTAATTAGTTAATTGGTTAGCACTAAAGTAACTTGTAAGGAAAGTAGCATAAGCGAAGAACTAGGTAGAACTTAACAAGCACTTTGAAATAAATTGTAGAATTGTTTAATGACGTTCGTGCAATAGTTCGGCTAACAAAAGAGTACGTGGACCGGGTGTCGTTGTCGGAACTGTAACTTGTATATTTTGCCATTTTGGACAGGAGCAAGCGGAAGAGTACGTAGGTGGGTATATGAGCGGTTCTGTTTCGAATGAAGTAGTTAATGATAGATATACTGACTTATTGGGCGCATGGACAGCTGTTGGTTCGCAAGAAATACGTACAGGCAACTCCGATCCCTGAGGGGCCGTAGCATCGGTATGATCAAGGGGTAACATTTTTATTTCATGAATATCGATGACTTGTGGAGGTGATTTTGAACATTTGACCGTGAGTAGTCTCCACAATCGGGCTCGGTAGCACCAGAACACTTTCGTTACAATAAGTAACGAACCAATACTGAACAATCCTAACGCTATTTGTATTAGTAGATGTTGAATCGGGTCGAAGGTGAGCTGTCTCAAATGTTGGGCAACTCCTAATTGTTCGAAAGAAAGAGGTCTACCTTCCATACGGGTAGTAATAATGTTATCAAGAGCTGATGGAGCCTGCATTTGTGTTATTAAAGAGTAGTGTTTGGAGACCGGAAACTTCTTGGAGATTATAAACACCGATACTGCTAAATGCAATATCTGGCATAGATATATTATTTTGGTTTGCATAAGCCAATGGTAAAATGGGGAAATTTAAGAACATAGGTTCATCACTGATTAAGAGAACTAAATCAGTATCTTCAAGATTGAAGTAAAATGGTGGAGATGGGCACAATGTACGGGTTAGTTCCATGACAATTTCTCGAGACAACGGTCGTAAATAACCACTTAATATTTGGGAACCAAGTTGGAATCGTATTTCAGGTTCGCGATAGCACGTTTCAATATTTGTGAGATTACTAATGTCCACAAAATGATATTGGTTCACTTCATGGCACTTGAAGATGGATAAAATATCCCCATTGGAGTATACAGCGTACGGAGTTGGACCTAGAAGTGTACGAACCACATGTGTTGGACTGCCGACTTCAGCTAAAGACCGTGCTAGCATTAATGTTTGTCGTTGTGTATTACAAACTTGTCGAGCTAGTAACTGCATGTTAGTGGTTTGTGTTTTATTAATCATTTCGTATACAAATGTTAGTTGTGCGTTCGACTGTGCATCCGAGAGAACTCGCGGCTTTGGATATTGCAGGCTGTAAATCATTATGGTAGCGAGGCAGGTCTGAAGAGATTCGTCGCCTGGGATTATTAGGGGATATACTCGGGATATACTCGGGTATTTGGCGGTATACGTGTGGGATATTTTCGTCGTCGAATTTAGTTTTGTCTGAGTTGTAGTCAGTTAGACCTTAGTCTAAACCTGGTGCTGATGTAATTTTTTGTACTTTCTCGTCATTATTTGAAATTGGTTTTAGTGTTTGCTTTTTAAAATGGCTGTAATAGTCAAATTCAGTGGGATACTCTATTGTAGTTGATTGTACCATGGGTAAATTTAACAAATCCTGTCTGGCTTTATCACGTGTTTTCATCTCAGAGTACTCAGCTTGAGAAATAATTGGTAGTCGATTCCTGGGACGTGAATTTTTGGTACCTGGGCCAGCCAATGGAATTAGTCGGTTAAGCTCGGGTGGATAGTCCGGAAATATTGTTATGCTATCCGGAGAAACGTAAAACGGGTTATTTTCGTTGGATACTTTGTCGACGGCATGATTGATTTTGAATTTGTTTAGCAAATGAAACGAAACGGGAGGTAGGGTGGTGGTAGTTAACACTATTTCTTGCGGAATTACTGGGATAACAAAATTGCATTTTGTAATATTGGGTGGTAAGGGCAACATGGGAGCTGTGAAATTCAGAGAGTCTAACTCGACTGAGCCCAAAATACTGGGTTCAAAAGATGTTTGGGTAGTATAAATTCCAACTTCCGTTGTTTCAAGATACTTTTGTTTTGACTCTGGCTTACGAGTGAATACTGGTGTATTTATTAAATTTACATTCATGGGTTTAACCGTCACTAAAGGTGGTAATACTACTACCTTTTTGTTTTCTGAGGATACCTAAACCGGTATTTCACGTTTACGTCGTGAACTGAGTGAAATTACGGCTTGTTCAAATTCTAAGGTTGTGAAAATTTGATTATCAATTTCCCCGAATACATCTTGAAAAAATAATATGTGTTGTTTGGACATGCCTACCCATAATTTTCCGCAATATAACTTAGGCCGTGTTAATTGAATGGCGATACTGTCTACTGGACACGTCAAACGCTCGTTATTAGTGAACATACATTGCGTTTTGGAATACTTTCTTAATCTACTGTATTTATTTGCCCTACAAAATCCATTCGTAGCACTACACTGTTCGGATAATCGTACTGGAGCGATTATATTTCTGTTTTCGTTGGTTACAGTAGATTGTACAACTGTATAATAAAAATTGACAGCAGTATCAATTTCAGTGTATGGCCAAGAATAGGTGTCGAATGAGAGAAACATTTGTTCCCGAAAGACCTGGTTGAATTTGTTTCAACTGGATTCCGTTGGGTGCTGTATTTCGATGAATCATGTCGTGACACTCGTCTAAAGTAACAGGATTTGCACCCTGATACTCTTCCGTGGAGTAAGATACAAAAATGAAAAAATTCATTCTTTTAAATTTTTTGATTGAATAACAGTGGTAAGATTCAATTTGTTGGAGGGCGATGTCAGGAGCCCACAATCTGATGCTTACCATGGTAGTTGCTTGGATTTCGGGTAACAAATCGCACTTAAAATCCGCAAATTTTGGGATTCGGTAATGAGTCCCAGACTCATAGTCTTGACAAAAGTGGAGAATTGGAATTTTCGGTTCTAAATTGTTGAAATATTTTTGGATGATTGGATCGTGATTACGATCCAATAAGATGTCCGTTGTATTTCCTGAAGCGGTTGAAAAGAAAATCGCTACACTCATGAAGATGAGTGTGTGTCGTCTAACGAAAATCATTTTAGTTATCATGTAATTGTTAATATAAATAATAATCTTGTAAATGCTTTGGTAACGTGAGTGTCCTATGAGGTCGAGTTGAGCCTGCGGTGCTGGTTACTGCGGATGCTGGTAGTGCGCTAGTCGAAGGACTAGGTACTGGCTGTGACTGCGAATTTTGTAAAGAAATATATGGATTATTCACTACAATATTAGGTGCAAGTGCTGGTTTTGAACTGGTGGATGTGGCTTTAGGAGGAAAGATAATTCAGTTAACGGACTTTCCTGATTTGTTTGGGGTTGATGGTGAGGGAAGAGGTGATTCTCTTCCGTATCGAAGTCTATAGTTAGCGGGGTAAGTGCCTGAATAACCTGGAATTTCCCGTCGTTCGGATTGGTTTACTACGGGTGGACGGGAAGATGAAAGAATGGGGGTATTTGGTAATTGGAATGATAAAGGTATTGAAAACGGTTTCTTAGGAATGTTTAAGGTAGGATCTGGATGGGGTTCATCCTCATCGTCAGAGTCTGTGTCGTTATCTAATGGACTAATATCTAGTTGTTTAAAGTGGGTAATAGCTTTAGGAATGTGCGCTAATACGTTCTCAAGTACTGCATTTTTATCACTTACGTGTGGTAACAGTAATGTAAACAAATTGAATACTGAAATATAAAGACGATTTTTGAAACTGGTGAATAAGAAAAAGAAAAAGAAAAGACGGCCATATGTCTCCACATATAATAAATTCAAAAGTAGGGGCGGTGTTCACTAACGTGTGAATATTATCTATGATAAGATTAGAATCTATATAATATATAAAGAGAAAACCAACGGGGATGTAACAGGGATACTCGTCCTTCATTCTTAACACAGAGTCCCACACTTCAAATTTGGGCAAATCGCCCACATATTTAACAACAGTAATAGAATTACAAAAATAAATTTATATTGTGACCCAAGTTTGACCCGAATTGACTAAGAGAAACATGTATGACCAACTCTGAAGAGTACTTATTATTACTTATTATTAAAAGGTATTTATAAGAATGAGCTTACCTCCTAACCTTAGACTAATAATTGTGATTAAGTAACACTACAAATACCCAGATGAGTCACACCAACAGACCATGGATAGGTACAACGCTCATACATCAACTGTCAACCATCAAATAGGTCATAGAGTCACTGTGAAGAGGATCATTGTGAGAATGGAATCAAGATTCTAGCTCTTAGATGAAATTCCAAATAGCCGAAACAAACCTGTTATTGGCAAGTCATCGGTAAAATTACTGAGAATAAATAAATTTAAGTTCACAAGCGGTCGTTAAAAGTTGGGAAATCTTTGGTTAAATGTAAAATTATAATTTCCAACTAAATTCTAAGGTTATTCTTAGCTGAGGAGAATTCAGCAGCTGTTATAGCAGCATCTAAATTAGATTCACATACCACTTCCAGAAAACTTGTTTTAGAATCAGGGTTGAGTCAAACTTGGATAGTGAGGATACTTCATCAGAATAGTTTCCATCCATATAGAATGCAAATTCTCCATCAAATTCTCATTGATTCAGCCAACATTTGTGTGAATTAGCGGATGAGTTATTTGTTATTTGCTGAATGTGTGGGCGATTTGCCCAAATGTGAAGTGTGGGACTCTGGGTTAAGGGTGAAGGACGGGTATCCTTTTTACATCCCCGTTGGTTCTTTCTGTATGTATGTGCTTAGGGTTTATTATTTTTATATAAGTAAATGAAGTACTTGGTCGTGGACCGATAGTTTGAATAACTATTTCGTCGAAGGGCCAACAATCTGCAAATATTATTCTATTGGTAGGTAATTTATTCATCATGGACGTGAATAACTCCATGGTCAATGGTTGGGTGATTAGGTGGAGTAATATTTGGTAGGGTTGTAAGTTTAATGTTATATATTGGGAATTCTCTACGACATGTTTCGGTTCAAAATCGGCTGTCGAGAGATGTTGAATGAGGGTTTCCGCATTAGCTAGTTCATTCAATAAGTCGTCACGAGATTGGTACGACATTTCTGGTTCGTCTTCCTCACTCTTTAGAGTGGGCACAAAACGCATTCGATGTAAATGCGCTATTTGGGTTTGTTGGGTTACTAAATCCCGAACTTTGTAATTTAGTTCAGATAGTTTTTCTTCTATCTTATACTTATTTTTATATTTAGAGGTTCATTTGGAAGCTTGACCCTCTATGGGCGGCACTTTAAATTGTAAAGTAATTATATCCCCTACGTTATTAGTTTGATTCTTTCGAGTAGAATCAATTTTTGTTTTAGACTTTTGTTGCGCTTTGTATAAGGCTGAATTCCCATAATTCCTCCATTCGTTTACCTTTTTCTTTCCAACCGAGGGGAAGTTCAGAACTATTCCACATTTCCGAACAAGACATTTCTCGACCGTATAATAAATAAAAAGGACTAAAACCTGTATTGGTGTGTTGGGTTGCTATTTCTAATTCCACTAGCCATTTGGACTAGTGGAATTAGTGAATGCCACGTTTGAGGCTCAGTTTTAACATAATGAGAAATAATAGAGTGAATCACTGCGTTGATTCGTTCGCTTACTCCATTACCTTTATGGTTGTATGGAGAAATTCTTCTAACTTCACAACCAAGAAACTCAGTAAACTGCTCATAAAGCTTACTTATAAAGCAAGGACCATTATCACTACCTATGAATTCGGGAGAACCATGGCGTGTGATTACAGCAGATTGTAGCCATTGGGCTACAGCTTCTGTTGTAGCTGATTGTAAAGCTTGGATTTCACAAAAACGTGTTAGTGAACAAATTGCTACGGCAATGAATATAGAATTATTTGAACTGGGGGGGCAGTTTACCTATTAAATCTACAGTTATATATTGGAAGGGGTATTTTCCTATAGGCTAAGGTTTTTGGTGACCTGGTATCTTACCATAGTTGCGCCTATAATTAATGCAACTTTCGCATGTTAGAATATGTTGGTATACATCATGCTTAATAGTTTTCCAAGTAACATGGGAAAGTATTCTAAATAAGGTTTTGGTAAATCCTAAATGCCCAGAGGATGGAATGTTGAGAGCATTGTGTAATGTTTCACTGCGCAAAACTCTGGGTAAGTACACTCGCCTATGTCCTGCTTTTACATTATGCATTATATTATTATGGATTACAAATTTTTTATGAAGCTTAGGATCGTGAATGTTTGTCATGATGGCAATACATTCAGAATCCGATCGCTGCATTTCAACTAGTAGGAAGTCGTTGGTAAAAAATATGGGGATTAGTTCACCGTCTGGCATATTAGGAGAAGTGGACCCAAGACTACTTAAGTCATTGATGAATTGTTCGTATTCCTGAAATCTGTGGGGGTCTTGTTGGAAATCGTTCATGGCGTTTGTGTAATTTATATCATCCACTTCTGTTTTGGAAAGGAGACTTAACATGTCGGGTACTAAATGGGCTTTACCTGAACAATGTTTAATGATAAACGAGTATTGCTGTATTTCTAGACTCCAATTAAGGAGACGAGATGCCGACATAGTTGTATACGCGCCTTTACATGTAAATTTCCTACCGAGAAATGGTTTGTGATCTACTACAAGATAAAATGTTTTAAATTGTAACCATATGTGAAAAAATTGTATGGATCGTTTTACTGCGAGCCATTCTATTTCTGTAGCTGAAAATCTGCTTTCAGAATCAGATAGAATACAACTAAAATATCCTACTGGAAATTCTCCAGTAGAATCCTTAATCATGAGGACTCCGGCTATGGTTTTTTTAGAGCCGTCAGTATGTAAGTATAGTTCATCCTTTGGTGATGTGGGATTTCGGAGTAAAGAAGCTGAAGTAAGAAGTTGCTTTGTTGTTTGAAAGCTAACTTCTTCTTCTTGTCCTCATTTATATTTAGCGTTTTTCTTTGTAAGTTGTAACAAGGGGTATAGAAGTTCAGTTGCATGTGGTAAATGTTTTCTTTAATAATTTACTGCTCCAACCCATTTTTGAATGTTTTTTACGGATTTAGGAGTAGGGAGATCAATAATAGCAGCAATTTTCCTAGGGTCAGGTTTAATTCCTTGTGCTGAAATAACGGCACCTAACGATGGCATTTCGTCTGGGAGGATTATAGATTTTCCTGGTGTAAATTTGAAATTAAAGTTTCTTTCTTGGGCTAATGTGTGTTTCACTCCATGATGGTACTCAGGGAATGTTTTTATTGCGATGGTTACATCATCTATGTAAACTAAAACATTTTCCCATAATAATTCATGAAAAGCTAGTTGCATTACTCTTTGAAAACCCGCTAGTGCGGTAGCTAACCCAAAACATAATCGTGTGAAACATCCTGTGGTGTCTGCTGTAACTACGTTCGTAATAGGGATACTAGCTTCGGATAACTCTAACTGATAATAGCCTTTTTTCAAGTCAAGGGATGTGCAATAAGCTATGCGTTCATATAACCAATTCTGGCAAAATTCTACACGAGGTAATGGCATAGTGTCTACCTGTAATCCCAAATTTACTGCACGATAATCTACACAAAATCTCCATGAGTCTTGTCCAGTAGCTTGACGATGTCCGCCGATAACAATGTGAGTGGGTGAAGCCCATTCATTTTCGATTTCGATCATAATCCCTTGGCGTTTTAGTTTCGCCATGGTTTTAGCTTCAAATTCCCTAACTTGGTGACTTTTCCGATAGGGTGGGTGTTGCACTGGTTTTGCGCCAGGTTTGAAGTACAGTTCATGTTTTAATGGCGTATACAACCAATGTCCTCATCATTATGAGAAAATACGTCGTGATATTCAAGTAATAATTCCTCCAGTTTTAGTCTGTGTTCCACTACCTTTATGTGATCCAAAAGTTTAAATAATACATGTATGTGTAATCTTGTATTTTCGTCAAAATTAAGTAAGTGTTTAGGAATAGCAGATAAAATATGATAATTTTTGCACGGATTAGATTCACAAGTACAAGGTGTACTTGGTGAAATAATTAAGCCTAGAAGAGTGTGTGGAAATTGTATGTGAGGTTGAATGGGGGTGTTGTTGTTGAAGTTTATTTATTGTTTGTAATATTTTTGACATATTCGAATGTGTATTTTCTAATAAAGTTAATGAAGTTGTGGATAATTTATTTACTTGCATTAGGCAGTGCATTCTCCCATTTATTTAAATTTTTTGAATTTGCCGAGACCATCGGGCTTAAATAACCATCCCTGGGGGTAATGTGTGCGAGTGTTGCCGTGGTCATCGGGCTTAATGTTATATTTCCATCCCAGAGGGTATTTCTATCCCGGAGGGTATTTATTCCATCCCGGAGGGTATTTATTATATTTCCATCCCGGAGGGTATTTTTTATATTTCCATCCCGGAGGGTATTTCTAAGTATTGAACCATCCCGGAGGGTATTGAATGAAAAATGACTTGATTCCGGAATCATTCCACAGTCCGATTCACATTACATAGATTGATAGTGTGGTACAGCTGTAATGGAACATGAAGGGGCAGCGGAATTGTCATATTGGCATAAAGGCCATATTTCTACTTTATTACAATTTAAAACATACCGGAGGGTACTTATTAATAAACCATCCCTGAGGGTATTTTTATTTAAGCCATCCCGGAGGGCTTTTCTTTTTGAACCATTCCGGAGGGTAATTAATGAACTATCCCGGAGGGTATTTCTTTTTGAACCATCCCGGAGGCTAATTAATGAACCATCCCGGAGGGTATTTTTTAAATTTATTGAACCATCCCTGAGGGTATTTAATGAACCATCCCGGAGGGTATCTAGTAAACCATCCCGGAGGGTATCTAGTAAACCATCCCGGAGGGTATTATCATTATGATTGCTTATATCTGACTAAATGGGAGAGTGTACCTGTGTTTGTGATTGAAAAATTTCTGATAATGGCGCATTTTGCTGTGAAGACGGTTTCGCACTGGAGGTAGAATCATTCCTAGCTTGATCAGAGTTCAGAATGATTAGACCTCCTACAATATCGTGAAGAATAACTGAGTGAGGGTAAAATATTAACTTGTGCACTTCACTCTCAGCTATGGAATGTAACGTGTAGGGAACGGCTGAAGGCAAATGGTGGGTTGCTATGCAAATTACAGATTTAGTAGGGTGTGTAGATGCCACTAAGTGAATTGGTAGTGTTTCACTACCAATTTGTAATAAATTATCTTTGTAATTAATAACGGACGCGGCATGTTGTAAAAAATCACTGCCTAATAGGGCTGGTAGTTTAAAATCGTGAACCACGATAAGTGGAAATGTAGTGATATAATAACCAATTTGAATTTTTGATTTAGAGACACCTAATATTCAAAGAAAATCGTTAGTTATGCCTACTAATTGAATATTGGAATTAAGCGGGTCCATTGTAGAAGTAAAGTCACTATGTAATAGCGATTTTGTAGCACCTGTATCTAAAAGAGTTAACACTGAAAACCCATGTATTAAAATAGGTATACGAATAAGTCCGCATCCGATGCCAATGTGTAATATTAAAGAATTAAGTTCACTGGTGAATGGAACTTTCACATTTGAATCGTATATGGTGGACGTAGTGTATAAGTCAGTAGGATTTATTACTGGTCTCGTTAATTGTGGTACGTTTGCGTATTTGTTGGTGGGAATGTATGTGGACGGATATATTGTCCTTGACGAATTGATGGACGGAAATTTTGAACTTGGTTCGGGGGAGCACGTGTTTGAAAGTTGTTCGACAAACCCATCCGATTCGTAAAATATGGACGGTTTGGTCGATTTATAGCACCTCGTATACCAACGTACCGGGGTGGTCGCATCACTAAACTGGGGTAAGGTGCTCCCCCATAAGTGTTTACAGGATTAGATTGAGGAAATACTCCACGACAGACTGAAGTGTCATGGCTTGAAGAATTATGTGTTGAGCAGAACACTTTACGAGTGCACAATGCTCGTTGATGCCCAACCATACCGCAGCGATAACATGAGCTTGTATTGGGATTGTTAGGTTCTGGTGTGGGGTAGTTTGTGGGGTATGATGTACTTACCTGTGTTGTGTTAACCTTTCGATTTACCTTATTGGTAAATGGTTGTGTTTTGGATTGATTGGGTTGGCTCTGAAACGCTTGAGTAGAGGCTGCTGTGGCAGCTTCTACTATAGCGTTAATAGCTACTTCCTTGGCAATCTCAACCGATTTGATAGCTAGCACTGATTCAGATTCACTTTTGTGAATAATGGAGTCTAGATATTCCGCATTGCGGTAATTATCACTGAACTGTTCAAGAGTGGTTGGGTTATTTTGCCAACACTGTGCTAGATGTTTCACTGGCACTGCACGTGAAATGAAACGAATTTTATCTGTTTCTTTCATTTTGCGATCATATGAGTTCAGTAATTTACTGAAAACTTGTACTGAAGCGTCCACTGTTTCGGATTCACGTTTCTTTCGATTTAATATGCGTTCCATAACCTCGTCGCGGTAAGAGCGACGAGTAAACACATGAACGAAAGCTTCTTTTAATTCTTTAAAGGTGGGGTCTCTGTAGTTGGTTGATTCGCGTGTGTGTTTTAGTTTCAAAGCACTTATGTGGTTAAGAAACCAGTCAAGTGCTGCAGAACGTAGAGTAAGAGGAAATTGTGTTGCCATAATTTCCTCTCTCTAGTTATTTGCACCAGCACATAGGGAAAATGCTTCTAAGAAGTCAATAGCACTTTCAGTAGGTGGGAGGGGACACTGGGGAAAGACGGGCTTTTGGAGTGGTGGTCATTGTACTGGATAAAAATGTATTATGAATGTATTCACAATTTTACTTTCATCCGTACGTACTCTAGTACTCACTATAACACTAGAGTAAGCTCACCCGTAATGAACGAGATCACTTCTCACTCACTGGTCACTTTTGCACTTCACTTGACTAACACTGTCACTAAAAGGAATTCACAAAAATTACTCAAGTGTAATTTGTAGATAAGTTTTAACAAACACCTTCACTTTTGATTCCAGAAGGGGAATTGGGAGACTTGCCAGGGAGGTAGCACTATGGTATAATGAAAAATTACACTATCACTTATTGTGATACGAGAGTAAGC
Organism: Holacanthella duospinosa; assembly: GCA_002738285.1. Lineage (NCBI taxonomy): Eukaryota > Metazoa > Arthropoda > Collembola > Poduromorpha > Neanuridae > Holacanthella > Holacanthella duospinosa. The sequence continues at coordinate 261,302 of NIPM01000113.1, forward strand.
TCATGCGAGAGGCAATGAGATAGTTTCTCTGCGTATTTCACTTAGAAATATAAGAATGGTGCGGTTTGAGGGATCACTTTAACATTCACAAATATACTAGAGTAAATTCATGCAAGAGGGAATTAGTTGATTACTCTGTATTTCACTTTGAAGTAGAATAATGATGAGGTGAGGAATCACTTATAACATTCACAGATATACAAGAGTAAATTCATGCGAGAGGCAATGAGTTGATTACTCTGTATTTCACTATAAAATATAATAATGGTGAGGTGAAGAATCACTTATAACTTTCACATACATACAAGAGTAAATTTATGCGAGAGGCAATGAGTTGATTACTCTGTATTACACTATACGATATAATATTTGTGAGTTGAGGAATCACTTATAACTTTCACACATATACAAGAGTAAATTCATGCGAGAGGCAATGAGTTGATTACTCTGTATTACACTATAAGATATAATATTGGTGAGTTGAGGGATCACTTATAACTTTTAACATATACAAGAGTAAATTCATGTGAGAGGCAATGAGTTGATTACTCTGTATTACACTATAAGATATAATATTGGTGAGTTGAGGGATCACTTATAACTTTCACACATATACAAGAGTAAATTCATGCGAGAGGCAATGAGTTGATTTCTCTGTGTTTTTCACTTCGGGGAGTAATGATAGTATGAGGCAAGGTATCACGCTAACTTTCACTAATATACGAGAGTAAACTCATGCAAGAGGCATGAGTTAATAACTCAGCGTATTTCACTGTTGGATTATAATGATGGTAAGGAGTCGAAATAACTTGCACTGGTATACGAGAGTAGACTCATGCGAGAGGTATGAGATAATAACTCTGCGTATTTCACTTTTGAGGTATAATAACGTTAAGGTGAGGTGTGACTTTAGCATTCAGAAATAGGGAGAATAAAAAGATCACTTATAACCAATGAAGAAGTATAGCTGCCTCTATGGGGTAATAAGAATTTGATGTTAAATGTAAGTTCATGAAAATGAGAGAAAATCTATTTGTAGTCAAACTAAAATAGAACTTAAAACAAAAGTAATAGTGTAAGAGAAGACTAAAAAATATTTTTGAAAATTTATTTGTGATTTTGGTTTCTGGTGTTCGTTTTCCTACAGGGCGATATTTTAATGTAGGGGTGAAAGGCGAAGGAAATTAAAAAAAAGATTTCTGCAGGGCGTTAATTTAATGTTGGGGTTAAAGTCGAAGGGATTTTTGACCTCATAGAATTGTACACCAAAAAAAAGTAAGATTTAAAGTTTGACTGAGATAACACAGATTGGATTTACACCTTTATTGGTATACGACCTAAATTATTTAGTTTCAGGGAATTTTAGAACAAAATTTGAATGTAGTATTTTTGTTAGAAAAGATGACAATCCCTGTATAAGTTATTTTAGAAATTTTGTAAATTTTCCATCACGCTATTCACTCATGCTTAAGTCCCTTCTCTAGTGAGTCATATTGAACTTTCGTACTTTGACAGCCTGAGTCATCAGTATCTAAGGCTCTTCGTTTAGTTTTCATTTAACCCAAATACTAAAGATAGTCTTAGTCTAAAAAGCATTCTATTCTTATTACAAATAACTTGGCCAAAAATCAGACAGTAATAAACTACACTTTGACTGAACCACTTGACCTCTCATGGTAACAGAGCGTGGTTCCGAACTTATCCCTTCTTACAGAAAGTAATAACGTTAAAGTCGTTAGGCAGAAGAAAGTTTGCTTATAATTCATCAGTTACTAAACAATAACAACACTTTAGAAGAAATCCGAAATAGTAAGTTAAGTTGTCGTTGAACTGATAATTTTAAAAGCAAAAATTAAAAGTGGAGTTAGCTACTCAAGAAATGGTTTGAAAAGTTATCGAATTTACTGAACAATAATTAGTGAACCAAACTGGAGAGTACATCTCACAATCGTGAAAGAAGAAAGACAGTTTGGATTTAAAAACTTAGTGAAATTCGGACTATATGGAACAATCGAAAAGAAAGTGAAAGTTCAACTAAAGAAAGGAATTTTACTCAAATAAGTGCATGAGTACTTCTAATGGACTTAGATTGAAACAGTAAGAAATAATCATTATTTGAATTGTTGCACACTAAGTTAAAGTCTTAGGCGAATAATCAAAGTTAGATTTTTCTGCACACTAAGTTAAAGTCTTAGGCGAATAATCAAAGTTAGATTTTTCTGCACACTAAGTTAAAGTCTTAGGCGAATAATCAAAGTTAGATTTTTCTGCACACTAAGTTAAAGTCTTAGGCGAATAATCAAAGTTAGATTTTTCTGCACACTAAGTTAAAGTCTTAGGCGAATAATCAAAGTTAGATTTTTCTGCACACTAAGTTAAAGTCTTAGGCGAATAATCAAAGTTAGATTTTTCTGCACACTAAGTTAAAGTCTTAGGCGAATAATCAAAGTTAGATTTTTCTGCACACTAAGTTAAAGTCTTAGGCGAATAATCAAAAGTTAGTTATTGTGCACACTAAGTTAAAGTATTAGAACAACAAATCATTAGTTGACACACTATGAAGCAAAAAGTACAAAGTAACTGAAAAAAAAAAAAAAAAAAAAAAAAATTTTACGATAACAGTGAGGTGCAAGCGGACACAATAGTCTTTCAGTTCAGCATTGGCAATTTCTTTTGGAAAACAATAAGAAAGCAAAAATTTAGACTTTTGTTTCGGAAATTAGCCTTCAAAAAGACCTAGAGTTCAGGGTAAAATAGCAATCGACCTTATTGACCTTACAACGTTGTCACTCCTACGAAAGTCACTATACGTACGATACACTCCCAGAAACCAATTCCAACGTCGAGTGGTCCTCCACCTGATTCAGAAAGCTCCTCCAAGTGAGGTTGAAATCGGTCTCAGAGTGTTCTTGGGTCTCTGCTGGTGGTCAACGGAATCTAAAGGCTAGTGTGGTTTACAAAATAGAGACTAAGTGACAGGTCAATAGGTCAAGCAATTTTATCCAACTACTCAGTGAATAACGAGAATAGCAATGGCAAGGAGACTCGATTCACTAAAAATTGTGAAGCTATCCGAAGGTTCGTACGAACAATGGAAGCTTCAGGTCACGCTTGCTCTCAAGGCAGCTGACCTTTGGGGGGTCATCGACGGTTCTAGCGAACGACCAACTGAAGGTGCCGGAATAGCAGCGTGGGATAAACAAGATATAGAAGCGCAGGCGATCATGGTGGCTAGTCTTGATAGAATTCAGACGAATCACATATACTGCTGTAAATCTTCAAAAGAGATTTTTGAAAAATTGAAGAGTATACACTCTGACGTGAGTGTACTAAACAAACAACACACGCTTAGTTCATTCTTGAACTATAAGATGGATCCAAGCCAGTCTATCCTAACCATGTACATGGAACTCGAGCAACTTGGGAGGAGTCTGAACGAGATGGGAATCAACATGAACGAGGCCGCAATAGTCATGAAAATTGTTACAGCACTTCCAGACAATAGGCACCATGCTTTTAAAAAGGCATGGGACAGCGTTTCAGAAGATGACCAGACGATGCCAAGACTTCTCGCTAGGTTAAGAAAAGAAGAATTGGAATGGAAGCAGAAGGTTCCATCCGAGAAGCCTGCATATGGAAAAACTGCCGCTTATAAATCCGGAACAAATCAATCAAAACCCAGCACCGAATCAAATTACGTAAAGAATCCAAGAATAGCAGAACTCAAGAAGAAAACAAAATGCCACAATTGTGGTAAGCTAGGCCACTGGAAGAAGGAATGCAGAGCACCAGTGAAGCCCAGACACGAAAAGACTGACACATCGAGTACAAATACGAATCGTGGACATCCATCTAACCAGAAAACCTACTCTCCTGTCAACGCCTTTATGGTTCGTGGTGATCAACTTTTGAAGTCAGACGAATGGATCAGTGACTCCGGTGCTACAGAACACATCACTGGCAGAATAGACTGGATGACTGATTATTCTAAATTTGATAACCCAATTTTAGTTTCGCTTACAGATGCACATGAGGCGAAGGCCATTGGGAAAGGAACTGTAAGACTCGAAGCATTTATGTCTGGATCATGGAGAACAAGTTCTATTAAGAATGTGCTCTACATACCTGGAGCGGTTAACTTGTTTTCAGAGAATGTCTTAGCCCAGAGAGGCTACACGGTTGTAAGAACCAAGAACGAGACACGATTTTTTGAACAAAATGGTACTTCAGGTCCTGAAGCTACATACATGGATCAGATGTATGTGATGAAATTTCGAGCAATTGAACCTTGTGCGTTTGCAGTCAAAACATCAGCAAAACTTTGGCACGACAGATTGTCCCACATAAACCTCAGGTATATCCAAGAAACAGTAAAGAAAGGCGCTGTGGATGGAATCAAGGCAGAGGATCTGAATGGCCACTTCAATTGTGAAGATTGCCACCTAGGAAAGGAAACAAGAAAGCCGTTTCCTCCAATTCAATCAAAGAGTCCAACCCAGCCGGGTGAAATGCTGCACGCTGACCTTTCAGGAAAAATGCCATTGGAATCACTTGGCGGGTCAAAGTACTTTCTCTTGATCAAGGACGACTGCACAGGCTTCCTATGCATCTACTTCTTGAAAAATAAAAGTGAAACTGTATCATGTATTAAAGCTTTTATTCAGTTTTTAGAGACTCAAACTGGGAACAAGGTAAAAACATTCAAATCTGACAATGGCACGGAATTTGTAAATCAAGAACTAGGAGCCTATTTCGAAGCGATGGGAATTCTGCATCAAAGAACAGCTGCTTATTGCCCAGAATCCAATGGGCGTGTGGAGAGAGAAATGCGAACGCTAAAAGATACTGCCCGCACAATGATGTTGAAAATGAAAGTTCCTACCTACCTGTGGGCAGAAGCTATGTCTAACACAGTATACATCCATAATCGAATACTCAACAAACAGAGTCCTTCCGTGACTGCTTATGAGAAAATCCTAAGGAAGAAACCCGATCTCAGCCACGTCCGGGTATTCGGTAGCGTAGCCTACGTACAAATCCCAAAGGAGAAAAGGACTGTGTGGGAGGAAAAAGGGAAAAAGTATTTACTAGTTGGATATGAAGGAACATCTCAGAAATATCGCCTTTTTGACGAGAAAGAAAGACTCATCATTGTGGCCAGGAACGTAAGCTTTGACGAATCAATCCGACGGATGCAGACGGTCAGTATCAAATTCAACCAAGATGAAGAAAAGTTTGAAGTCAAGACGAGTGACAGTTCTAACCAATCAGAAGATGATACTGAACCAAGGCTGACTGATGAAAACGAGAGTCAAGATAACTCCGAACTGGAGAAATCAGAAGATGATACTGAACGAAGGCTGACTGATGAAGAGGAGAGTCAAGACAACTCCGAGCAGGAGAATCAAGCAGAGAATAAGCAGAATGAAGAAACGGAAGATCCAGATGCAGGACCATGGAGATTCTCATCCCTATCTTCTACGCAAGTTGAAAATTCAATTAAATTGAAGATTAAAACACCAAGTGGACATTATGAAGCAGTCATTCCTGGAGAAGGGAAAGCTTCGGTTCTGATCCCAAAGACAAAGAAGAACTCTGGTCCCACTCTACGTGACAGATCTAAGCTTCTTCTACCGCACCGTTATCGAGCAAATTTTGTGATGACAATGGAAGAACCAAACTCTTTCGATGAAGCCTTGTCCTGTTCCGACTCAAAGAAGTGGATGGAAGCTATCCGTGAAGAATTGCGGAGCCATGATAAGAACCATACTTGGGATCTAGTGCAGAAACCAGTGAAGGCAAAAGTCTTGGACAGTCGCTGGGTATTTCGGATAAAGAAGACTCCAGAAGGAACCATAGATCGCTATAAGGCAAGATTAGTTATCCGCGGTTACAAACAACACTATGGAGTGGATTATTTGGAAACCTTCGCTCCAGTAGCTAGATACGAGTCAATCAGACTTCTCCTAGCCACTGCAGCAGCAAACCGATTAGAAATCAAGCAGTTTGATGTCAAAACGGCCTTCCTTTATGGAGAGTTGACTGAAACAATCTACATGAGTGTTCCAGAAGGAGTTAATCACCAAACCGAAGACCTTGTTTGTCTCTTACGAAAAAGCCTATATGGCTTGAAGCAATCACCAAGATGCTGGAACCGGACTTTCACACAGTTCTTAGACTCCTTCGACTTCAAAGTCAGCATAAGCGACCCGAGCGTCTTCATAGGAACTGTCAACAACGAAATCGTCTATCTTACTCTCTACGTGGACGATGGAATCGTTATATCACGAAGCAAATCGTCTATTAACCAAGTGCTTGATGCCATCAAAAATCGCTTTGAGATAACCGTCTCTAATCCTACAGTCTTTGTCGGGATTGAAATCACGAAAGCTTCGAATGGATCAATCTTCCTGAGCCAGTCAAGTTTCATCGAGAAACTTCTGGAGAAATTTAACATGGTTGACTGTAAGTCTGCTGCCGTTCCGCTACAACCAGGAGAATATCTCAAGGCCATTGGAACTACGGAAGAAGAATTTCCATACCGTGAATTGATAGGATCTCTTCTATTCCTGGGAAGAACCACAAGACCAGACATAAGCTACGCTGTAGCGAAGATGGCTCAATTCGCTTCAAATCCAGACAATACACATTGGAAATTCGCAAAGGGAATCCTTCGTTACCTAAAAGGAACTACCTTTCTCGGATTGCAGTTCAATCCGAGCTCAGAGATGGTACTAACAGGATACACAGATTCAGATTACGCCGGTGATCGGAACGACCGGAAATCAACCACTGGCATTGCTTTCTTTTTGAATGAATCCTTAATTAGCTGGATAAGTCAGAAGCAACCTGTTGTCGCTGTGTCGTCAACAGAAGCTGAATACGTCGCGCTTGCTTTGGGAGCAAAAGAAGCGGTATGGCTGAAAAAGTTTGTGGAAGAATTGGGCTTTCCACAAGGACCTACGCCTCTAGCTGTGGATAATCAGAGCTCAATCAAACTAGCTCATAACCCACAATTCCATAACCGCTCAAAGCATATCGACGTACGTTTTCACTTTGTACGTGATCTGGTAGATAACAATGAAATTGAAGTGAATTATGTACCAACTTGTGAACAAAAAGCTGACATAGTTACAAAGCCACTGTTAAAAGGGAAATTTAACGAAATGAGAGACAAACTTGGAATCATTGAAACTGAATCAAAAGCAAAGACTAGAAAACCTTCAGCATTTTGGACAACAGTTGGACTCTTGTTACTTTGTGTGATGATGCCGAGCTCAGCAATACAGATGAAGAGTTTTCAGCCAGTCTTATGGAGACCAAGTCAGACACCTGTAACAAGTGGAAACTATCAAGTCTATTTGAAGATCAAACTCCTAAGTCCATGCGAGGTACTTACTGCTGAGGTTATCCATAAAGATTCGGTAAATGAAGCCAAGAAAAGATGCTCAGAGATGTATGAAGAACTCTTCATAGCCGAATTAACCAAGATGTGCCCTGCAGGAGCAACTAGAGAAATGATCGTCCGGTCAAAACGATTCATATTCACCTTTATAATTGGAACCATAATTGTGGCACTCATCGCTGGAGTTGCACTAGGGACCGCAGGAGTTGCCGTGGCAATCTCAAACTCTGCAAAAATCTCATCCATTAAAGAAACAATGGAACTACAGGAAAATCAGATGAAGGAACTAGAAGAGAGAATAGGACAAATTGAAGGAGCAGTAAGAAAACTTGAAACTGAATTTCGAAGCCTTGTAAGAAAATTAGAAATCCACGAAGAAGATTTCCAGGAGCTAAAATACAAGCAGATCGGTACCAGCTTCGCTGTCTCGTATATCACCAATCGTCTCATGTTAGGAAAACATATCATCATGGAAGCTAACCGGCAATGGAAGCAGAAGAAAATCTACCCACCGCTCTTAGATTTTTTTAACTTCACGTTGCCCTGCGGTGATGATTGTCCGATACACTTGGCCACACAAAGAGGATGTCGCTTATTTGACAAAAACGTTCTACTTCTAGACTTTGATGTGCCAATGATTAACAGTACTCTTCAACTCCTTGAAGCTGACCCATTCGAGTTGATGCTGAAGAAATCTAATAAAACATGTACGATTGTCTACACTGGACCACGCAACATCATAATCTCAAAAACAGATGAATGCACCTTCGCCATGAACGTGAAACCACACTCCAGTCTCGATCTCATCCTTTCACCTTCGCGAGGATGCATACCACATACCGAGCTCCCATCAGAATCAAAATACTTCGCCATCGAACGATGCGAACCTGAACATCCAAATGATGAGCTAGATTTCATTCAGGTTAAACCACATCATGGTTCGAACTATGTTTATTGCGCTGGAAGCTCAATAAGCATCGACGGAAAGTATCACTCATGCCCAGAAGAGGTATTCCTGTTGCCAATCAGCGCCAGTTTTCGGATCAACGACTTTGAATTCAAAGGATCTTTGGCTCATTTGGACCATCAAGAAACCCTGGATCCTCTTTTCTCAATAAGAGCCAACTGGCACTTACAACCAAAACTAAATCTTTCGGATCTTGTTATGGATTCAAGCTTGTCTCAAAAAGAAAAAGGCAACAACATCTCGAACCTAAATCATCCGATGACTTGGTCTACCCTAACGCTGAGTATACTAATTTTTATTTTACTATCTTTGATCATTGGCTACCTGATCAAAAGCAGAAAACTTAAAGTGTCTGTTGTGGCTCAACCCATGGAAATGGAACTTCAAGAACTAAGGAATCAAGCTGAATAACTTAATTGAGATTGTGGGAGGGTGTTAGAAAAGATGACAATCCCTGTATAAGTTATTTTAGAAATTTTGTTAATTTTCCATCACGCTATTCACTCATGCTTAAGTCCCTTCTCTAGTGAGTCATATTGAACTTTCGTACTTTGACAGCCTGAGTCATCAGTATCTAAGGCTCTTCGTTTAGTTTTCATTTAACCCAAATACTAAAGATAGTCTTAGTCTAAAAAGCATTCTATTCTTATTACAAATAACTTGGCCAAAAATCAGATAGTAATAAACTACACTTTGACTGAACCACTTGACCTCTCAATTTTTTAATTTAAAGTGATTCTGTATAAATTTTATTAAGGTGAGTGCAAAATTTTTGAATGATTTGGATGAAAAATTACTTAAACGTTGTTTGTAGATATTTTTTTTTGTGTCTACCACCTTGAGGGTTTGGGACCTAATGTGTTTGATTCGGCATCAAGTTTTTAATAGGGATAAATGATTATTAGTTAATTAAAAACAATTTCATCCAAATGAGTTTGAGTTTGTTGAAGAGTTTATTAACTTCTAATGCATGAAGTATAAAAAGTTCTTAAAGAGAAAGAGAAAGTAAAAAAAAATTTGTGTGTGTGTGTAATATTCTGTTTAATTTATCATCAAAATATCTTTAATTAATGATAAGCTTTATTAATTAGCAAGGACGGCAAGTTTATGCTTGAAATTTAACTGTATTATGGGAAATTTATAAAAAAAATTAGACGATATTTTGCGTGGTGGGTTCAAAGCTTACATCGACCCTATGATGCACATTAATCCCTTCATAAGAATGTATGTACTGGTGTATGTGAGCACTATGGACGTTCTTTTTATCGAAAATAAGATATTTGGAGTCATGAATTTCAAAATTTTATTATCCCCGACAAAATTGCACCCAGATTTTACTAGATTCAGCCAAATTTTGAAATAAGATTGATCGAATATGTTCGTCGCAAAAATCGTGAAATTACTGGTATTCGAAGAAGAATGTGATCCCACGATGGTACAAAATGAACCAATAGCTGCAAGAGCACGACGCAAAACCAATTATGAGTTTACATAATTATTATACGCTATTATGCAAATTAACGTTGCGTTAATCGGTTCCATTCTTCACAAATAGTTGTTTCAAATTCGAATCTAGATTCGAATCCAAGATCGAACTTTGGGTGTTTTTTTTGGCTATTCGGAATTCGAATTTACTAAGAATGAAATTCGAATACTTGTGTAAAATTAGACCATTTAAGCGACACCTGACGCATTGTAACTTTATTTGGAAAACTAATACTAAATATCTAAAACTAAATCCGAGTTTCATTTCCATTTGCCTTGTCATTTCCATCACCCAAACCTGAAGTCCAGTATCAAACTTTGATTTCAACAATGAAACAAGAAATGAAACTTTTCGAGGCCAGTAAAACTAAGGGATATCATTTGAGTCTTGCCTACACATTTCTAAAAACTGTTCTCCCTACAAGCTTAGAGTCTGAAAGAGCGTTTTCAGCTGCTGGATACATTTATAANCATTTCTAAAAACTGTTCTCCCTACAAGCTTAGAGTCTGAAAGAGCGTTTTCAGCTGCTGGATACATTTATAATAAAATACGTTCCAGATTGAGTGATGAAACTCTTGACTATTTGATAATCTTACGCTCCTACCTCCAAACACATGAAGTCTAGCTTAAGCTCTGATACTTTCTGACTAAAATTTATCTAAAATTTAGATGGTTAGTCTATACTTGTTTGAATAAAATTAATTTGCTTATAATTAAAAAACTTTCATTACTACTAATTTTTTGTAGAATTTTAGAACTTTTCTTAAAATTTCATTAAATTTGAAATTAAACTCGAATTTCGGACCTAAAATTTACCTAAGTTCGAAATTCGAATTTAGAGGTATAGAACGAATTTGAAACCACTATTCACAAATCGTGAAGATCCAAAGTATCACCACTTAATGCTGCTTCACAACGAGTATGGAAATGCGTAGAAACAGCATCCTAGGTAATTGGAGTTAACCCTTAAGCGGAAAGACTCCTATAAGAATCGCTATTGAGTGCCTGAGAAGGAGAATGTGTGAAGTAGAGAACAGTTCTGTAGGATAGCCCCTCCCCCCTTTTTTTTTATTAAGGAAAGAAAAAGTACAGTAGGGTTTATCTTTTTAAATTCACAGTTTCGCAGATGACTTTATTACATTCCCTTATTCTGAAGCGCGCATGAGTGTAAAGGCACAAAGAGCGAGACCTGCACACAATTCGCACATTTACAGTAATTCTGTATTAATATACTAATGCACAATTATGTGAAGAGGGATTCGGAATAGCTCTAGTTTTGAAGTACCTTGTATTTTTTATTTTAATCCAAATTGGGAAATAATGAAAATAAAGTTAATTATTTGCAATATTTTGAAGGTGCCTTGCATGATTTGGAGAATCTTGGTTGTGATTATGTATCAAAGAGACATAAATCTTACTTAAATTTATTCCTTCTATGCCGTTGGATCAAATTTTTTTGAAAACAATTGACTCGAAAATCTAATATTTTGAGGCGACGGAGAGTTATAAGTGTAAGCAAGTGTGAGGAAACAATTATTTGATAACTTTCACTCTTTCACCCTTTGTCTCACTTAGGTGTCTGATTGAAAAGTTTATAAGCGTTTTACTCTTTTATACGTTGTTCTTATAACGTGTTAATCTCCCGTTGGTAAATGCATTAGAACAAACCAAAGCCTCAAAACTCTGCTCTTATAACCCGTATATTCTTATATAGGATGCTCTTATAGTCGTCGTGAACTGTACTAAGGATGTAAATGAAGATTAGAAAGAGGGGAAAAGTTTTACTTAACATGTGGTAACCAAAAGTAGAAGGAAAAGAAAGATGAAAGTTAAAAATACGAAAGTAAGTGTAGAGTTGAAAGAGAGAGAAAAATTTTTGTAAAATTTTAATAGTCTGTGCGTGTGGTAGAGGAGGAAAATTAAAGTAGAACTGTGAAACGGAAATATTGGGAAAGAAGAAGAGAAATTGGTATGGATTTGTGAGTTTGTTGTGTTTTTTTTTTCTCAAATGTACCCTCCGTTTCAATAAGATGAGGATAATTATACACTTTGATTTTTTATTACAGTAAAGTTCGGTTACTATGACACCGGCTTTAATAGAACTCCGGCTAAAGCGAACCACACTGTCCGGTCCGTGCCATGGAAGTGGGATATTATGTGTTAAGTATTCCGGCTATAATGAAATCGGCTATACCGAACTTCCGGTCTTAGTGAACCAAACCTACCGATGCCGAGATTCAATTTATCCGGTTATAGTGAACACTCATGAAATATGTCCGAATTTCAAATAAATTTTTCATTATTATTGTATGGCTATCTATGCTCTCGACTATGATGGACCGTCAAAGTGAGTTTTAATTAACACTTTGCTGTTTAGGAGTCAAATCCAGCCGGGAAACATTTTCGTTGTTGCTTAGAAGACCTCCATCTGGTGGGGAGGAGTTCATAGAACGTTTTACTTTGTTATTTTATCTAAAAGTGATTAGATCTGGACAGTGGAACCCAAATATCGTAGCAATATTTCTAAACGCACGATGCTTTAAAAGAATTAAAGGTTTGTGCACGTTAATGTTCTAAAGAGAAATAAGAAAGCTTGGATGAATTCTTTAATTTTTTTTTTTTCAAATTTTCGTATTCAGTAGAAAATAACATTACAGAACTCAAAACCTAAAAGCCCTTTTGTTGGTGGACAGTTGTGATCCACCATGTCCAATTGAACACTTATTAGTCACTTCTTCCTACATGACCGCGCAACTAGCCTATGCACCCTGGGAAACAAGCTTCAACGCTAAGAACTAGAACTGTTAGAGGGACCAATATACTTTACCAGATTCAGTCAAAATTTTACCCAAATTAGTTTTGCGAGAGTTTAGGAGAAAATGATTGAAGGGCCGAATCTACTAAAAATAAGGATTTATCCTTCGAACTAAAATGTATTTAATCTTAAATAAATTTTCATCACTCAGTACCTATCTACGTTTATCGTAACTGAATTAATAGTAAACTATTTGGATATAATGGACAATTATTGAAATGTAGGATCCCTTCACCATACGGATATAATGAATTTCGGCTATACTAAACGAATTCTGTCGGTCCCTACGAAGTCACTATAATCGAACTTTACTGTATTATTATTATTATTATTTTTGGTAATTTTAATGATTTTATGTCTTTCATTTTGTAATAAAATTACGCAAGTTGACCGTAAATGTTTGTTTCAACAATTAATTTGATATTTTTTTGTCTGTTTTATTTTTTTTTCAATATTAATTCGTAAAAAATTATTACAGTTATTGTTAACATAAAATGAGACGAAAATTCCTGTGCATGGACGGAATTTTACAAGAATTATTTAGTAGACGTAAAATTTTGTCGAAAGGAAAGAAGAAGAAAGAGAGAAGAGTAAAAAACTTTTATTTATTTGTTTTTCCAATTTTGATTAAGATAAATAAGGTTAACTTACTTTGAATAGATCCAATACGATGTGGTAACACTTTAACCCTTGGTCAAACTGTCTGCTACCAGTGTTGTAGTATTAAATTGTGGTGTCGTGGTCGGTGGATGCAGAGTACACAATAGAGCGAAACTGGTGACCCACCCAGAGGTCACTATGGTTATCAGTAATAAATAGAACTGCGGAAAGACTTCGAGAATGAGTTCAAATTTATTCAAAAGTTGATTCCCGAGTCGAGAAGAGAGAGAGAGAGGATGATGACCTTTTTTGGACTGAGTCCCTTTCTCTAAATTTTGAGTTCCTCTTATAGCTTTTTCTAAAGAGGTTCCTCCGGGCCAGAAGAACGACGCTCTCATTGCGGATTGGTTGAAACCAACCCACAATGCGAAGCTACCATCCTCCAGACCCAGATACGCACGTGGAGATATAATTGATCTCCGCGTGGTGTTTTGTTTAGTGCCTCTCTCCCTGGTAACCGAGCCAGGGAGAGAATAACACCAATATTAGTTTTATTTTTGCTGTTTTTCCTGGGCCCGAAGGACATTGTCCTCATCGCGGATTGGTTAAGACCAATCCGCAATGCGGGCTCGATGTCTTTCTGACCCAGTCACGCACATGGAGACGTCGTCGGTCTCCATGGGGTTTATTTGTTGGGTATTTCCTTCCCGAGTAACCGAGCTCGGGAAGGAATCGGCATAACAGTCGCCACGTGTCGTGAATAAGATCTTAGATGACCCTTGACCCTAGTCCTGTGTGGAGAGAGGTCATCAAGTCACCAAAATCAACAAAAAGAATTAAATAATTAAAATTAAAATAAATATAATTTTTCCAAAATGGAAGAACAGGAGAAGATCCGTTTTATTCAACGGTTGAAATTGAACTGAGTCTATCCTAGTGGATAGACTCTACAACAGGTAAGTATAAATCGTAGGTATAAAAGTAAAAAAAAAATGATAATAAAACTATATCTAGAGAGGGTATACTGAATGAAAAAAAGGGAAGAAGAAGACAACACAGCAGGTGTGTTGTTGTTGTTGTTAGTGGTGAACGGAAGTCCAGTTCCGTTCACCATGTGATGTGAGGCCGGGGGTTGGTTTCCCAACAACTAGTTGATATGAGTAGAATTTTAAAACCTTTTAACTTCACACCTACTACTAAAAATTGGTCTAATGCCCTCCTATCCGCAGGGGCGAAGTGTCTTGCCCCATCTTGACGATTTTTAAGCTGGACTACCCGCCGGGATGAACGTTCCTATGACATAATCAGTGATTCCACATTATTTATAATTCACAATGCTCATTCATGTCATAAAAGCAAAAGCTGGATGATTATTGGATTTTGTGCCGTGATTAGATTTTTTGAATGATTATAATTGGCGATTAAAGACTAGCCTGTTTTCTAGATTAGTATTAATTTAGGATTAATTCCTCACAAATATTCGCAGGATTGAGATTTAGAGATTAATTAATCAGTATTAAGTTGTGTATTAGGAATTATAAGTTTTTTTATAATTCTGCTGATTTTGTAGATTAGATATCTTTTTACTGTATAATCAATATTTTATGGTAGATCAGTTGTAATTTTCCCGATGAAATCATGAAAGAATAGGTATTAATTAATTCCTATTTCGTAATCCCGAGAATAGTTGTCGAAAAGTAATCATGGCTTAATCCCAGTCTGGAAAACAATCTAATCCTCAATCCCTAATTCTGTTCCATCTATTATTCGAACACACTGCACATGACGTTGTAGACAACTTTGAAAAAATAAGGGCGTTCGTCCCGGCGGGTAGCCCATTTATGAACAAAAACATAAGCACAGAAGCTAATGGAGTTTTAGATTCCCGCTTAGATTCCCGTTTAGAAGACTATGTTTTAGTTTTCTAAAAATTTGCACACAAATTAACAAGATGTTGGATTTATGTAAATGATATCATTAAATAAATCATGTGTTTTTATCATTTTGGAAAAAAATAATCTTACATCCTGGTATCTGCATTAGGGCGATGTTGTTTATATCATTTTTGAAACAAAAAGTAACAAAATCTTCACCAGGAATTGCACCTCAGACCAAACGCATCAAACTCATAGCTCTACCATTTTGGTATATCTGTAGTAAACCGGCTAAGGAAAGTAGACGCTGCTGCGAGTGTGTCTACTGTGGCACATATTGCTTCATTTTTCCATGAGCTTTAATTTCCCCAGCAATCTCATAATAGTAATAACAGGCTGTATTAAGAACATAATCTATATGTACCGGTCCGACGAAGAATAAACCACCTCGAAATTGAAGTTTGTTTACAATAATTATTTCCAAATCAGTAAACAACACCACTTATGTCGGCAAAATTTTTAACAAAATTATTTTATGCGCTCATACCCTGAGTTCATTGCCCTCTTACTCCTCCCTTTCATTCTATTATCTTAAATCGCAACCAAAATAATTCATTGATTCAGTCTGATGCTAGAACTTGAACAGAGATAGTCAGAAATTTTTATAAATTTAATGAAAATTTGGCTTCGTTTCTCGGAATTGCGTCGCCTGAATTTGTAAAAAAAATTTCAAAATTATTTAATATATTTGATTACATAAATCATTAATCAGGAAATAAGTTAGGAAAATTTAAGCGCACTTTGCAGAAAGTTGCAGCGATGAACATGCTGTTTCACAATAACCTGCCAATATTTAATATTCTATCATCCACATGTCAGGGTAACACGGGTCAATATAGGTTAAGTCAAATGCATTATTATTTTTACAAATTATTATAAAATTTATGTAAGTTTTGACTTACTTTTATCTTTGTTTTTTTTCTTTCTTTCATTAATTATGGAAATTAGTAAGCTTAGGGTTAATTTATTTTTATAATTTTGCTTTGTTTTATTATATTTCAATAAGGTAATAATAGTTTTTGTGCACGAGGCACGCTAAGGCTTCGAGGGTATAAAAACCCAGGGCTCGGAGTCCAGAGACTCATTCTGATTTTGTCCAAGCTTAAGTAGTTTAGTCTTATTTTTAGTAAGGAATCAGAATCCTCAAAAATTAGAGCAGGGAAGCTCATTGTGGAGCGAGTAGTTCGTTTTAGTTTTACTTAAAGTAATTGTTTGTTTTTGATAATTTTTATTAAATAAAGATTATTTTCATTATTTTAAATTTGTATTGTTCCAATTGTTGGATGTATTGAATAGTTCATTTTATTTAAAATTATTCTTAGTCAAAGTTAATTGTTTAACGAGTTAGTGTTATTGACATATGGTCGATTTAGACCATAGTCATAACAATATTTTTAATCAATATATTCCATCTAGCAAGTTCAAATGATTCCATCTCGACTAGATTGATTACATTCAAAGATATTTAACTTTACTTCCATGACATTTAACTCAATAACCGAGCGCATAGAAATATTACAATATTAACAAAGTAGCTTATAGAAACTTCTGTGTGCCAGATTTTGCGAAAATTTTTGACCTACATTCTCAAACATCATTGCTTCACGTGCCTATAGAAATAGTCCAGAAACCTGACGATTGCGATGTCTAAGAAGCAATTAGCTAAAAACAGCCCGTGGTTACTCGGTCAAATGTCAGCTTATCACCTACAAATTAGTGTGAGACTTATTTTAATATTAAGCCTGATGGAAACTGACACTACGTTTGTGTTTAGTGGTAGCTACGTACAAATGCATTCATAACATTAAATTAATAAATTTTTATACGTTTTGAATCCCGCACGGTAATTCGATATAAGCGGGAGTTTCTAGTCATCATGGTGCTTAATTAAATCAGTTAATTATTAATTGTTTCCTAAAAATTTTATATTTTATTATCTGAAATAAATTTAACGTGATTAAGCTTGTGTAAGCCACCTAATAATCATCTATAAATGAAAGATGCCTGTGCATATCCAAAAAAATTTTTTTCAACATAAACCGCGTAATTTTCCAGAAGTAAAAAACAATTTAGTTAATTTTTTTAAATGCAAGAAACTGTATTTACTAAAAATTGAGATGGAAACCGTGAATCATGTTTTCCGCAAATGAGTTATTATATCAATGAAGTACGCCTGCGCAACTCCGCCTGCGCAAACGCAGTACAATTATTGGTATTGATTATTTATTTAACTTTTTGATAAAATTGATAATGATTTTAATTATTTTAAAGGTAAAATATTTCTTCTAAATGTTTGCTAGAGGGTAGAATACCCAATATAGATGCTGTTATTATTGGTTATTTCTTTAGTATTCAATAAGATACTTTTTAAACTGATTGTTAAACTGAGCTTTACGATGCTTTTGTAAGTAATTTATATATTTGTTGGAAATGCCGAGACCGAAAAGCCTTTTTTTGAATTTATGACCTTCCTTGCCCTGGAGGTCAAACTAGCATAGTATCGCTACCTTACATGCGTTCACCGAGCTATGCTTGAAAATATCTTTCGAATGATGCCCAACACGAGCACGACACCAGACCTGAACTGGTAATTACTTACCTATGGTGACCTACATAGGTCACAGAATTGATCCCACCGTCTCGTGGTCAATTTTCCGCGAACTAGCATAGGCTTGGAAAACTGTGCAAATTTTCAGAAAATTTCGCGCTTTTTCCAATGTCCAATTTCCCACTCTCTCGTACTTCTCGCTTTCTCTTTACGAAGGCAGCAGACAGATTGAAGGAGGGTTTTTTTAATTTGGCATAACCTTTTCCTGCGTCACAAAAATATTGTTAATTTGGATACGTACAGGTGTCTTTCATTTATGGATGAACATTAAATGTTGACGTAATTAATGGATGCTCCCTATCTCATGCTTTTATAACGTTACCCGAAATCTGCTCATACAATTGCAGTCTTAATTTTTTTGTTTCTCTGATTAAACTAGGATAATACGAACTTAATTTCTGACAAATTGTTTTCAGTTTTGAGAAAGGCGATAACAATTAAACATCAATTAGTTTAGTGGAATTACCAAAATGTTTGAATAATATAGCCGCCTGGAAACTATAATGTCACGAAATTAAGAAATATGAAAACCAACGTCAGGAGAATTTACTAAAAATTCGCTCTTGGCATTTTCTAAAAATATGCAAACTTTCAGACCTATTGGTTCAAGAAGCTGAATTTAGCCCATATCAAAATTAGAATAAAAATAAAACAAATTAGTGATGATAATTGAACAGCTACGCCGAATTAAATATCTTAGCTCGGCGTAGTCGCTCCACGGTGCCTCAGTTTCGTCCTTGCAAATATATATATCTGATGCCTAATTATAGTATACACCAGAACCGTATAGGCAGCAGAAGCAATATTCACTTGGGTTATTTTTTGAGGTCGTAATCCTCGTATAGTTTGTGGTGTTGCAACCATTAGGTTCTTCGTTAAGGAAAGCATCGGGATGAGCATAAATGCTCATCCCATCCCGAAAATCTATCTACCACACATTTGTTCACATGTTAATTAATCCACTACCCGTCATTAAGCCATGTTTTCAAAAAATTAATTTCCCAACTTCAAATATTTTGTAAAAAAAAAATAATTTCGGAATCAGCATCGCTTAATTCAAATTTTAACAAAATTACATTCGACTTATTCTATTCGTTTAAAACTTTCAAGAGAAACCAACCGAAGGGGTCTTTGGGACAATTTACGTCTAAATTGAGTTCTGTATCCTTTCGTGTTTCAGTTTTCGGTGAGTTGCTGAAGAGACATCAAGATCAGATACGGTCAGTACAGGAATTCAACCGAAAAGTCGAAACAGAAGTCCAATGGGGAAGAAGAGAAACCAGCAGTACTCTTCGAGTCTCCAATCACTCGTACCGGTGGCGTCCACACCGGGCAATCTCAACCAGGTCGGCTTCTCACGCCAGTGGAGGCGAGAATAGCCAACAGTCCTTCCAGTATGCCAGTTAGTACCAGAGTCCATCCGGTAGCAGACGGGTTCCCACGGGTCAGAAAATCAATCAGGGATTGACGTCCTACAGTGAAGTACAGTGTAAGTGTAGTGTATGTCCTGTCCAGTGTTGGAACAGCCGGATAAAATTGACCGGACAATCTGGACGATCTGGTTGTCGTCAGGATGATCTGGACAATTAAAAATTGCGTCCAGTGGACGATCTGGACGAAAAAATTTTCATTAAATATTTGAGTATGGCTTCAATAACATAAGTTTGTTTTCATAGCACAATGCCCCATTTCACTGCGGTCGAATTACAAAGGCGGCAATGCGATTGAGCTTAAAATGTTTGAAATTGGTGTTCGGGTCTATCGGCCTAACGGCAAACTGTACTTAAACGGGATGTAAACCTCAAAAAATTATTAATTAATAGTGGTACGTACGATGGTTAATAATCCATTGTAGCAGATACATGGTGGTGACGTCATACCAGGTTTTAAATGCTAACCATATATTAAAACATGGTATTTGAGTGTAGTTACGCTCGTCACCTGGTCACTTTTGACCTCTGAGGAATGTCCCAAACGAAAATTTGAGCGTTTATCTTCAACTTAGGCGTTGCAGAATTTTATTAACCCTCTCCGTTCTAGTAATATTCGAGTTTGAAATAAATGCTCATTTTTTCATAAGAAACAATGCATTGGAGAATGAAGCTACAGCATAATAACCGCGAACAAATTGTATGAGAGAAAAATGACATTTTTGAGGATTACAATAAATAAGCGATAAGTGAAAAGGAAAGCATTGGTAAAAGAACGGCGGATGGGGAAAATGATTTGGAAGCGGAAAGAGAAAGAAAATCATTGGAAATCGAAAGTTTGAAAGGAAGAATTCAAAGCGAAAATTGGAAGAGAAGAAAGTTTGGAAATGGAAGGTAGCAAAAGAGAAAGGTTGGGAAAAAGATTGGAAATAAATTTATATAACGTATGTGAACTTAGAAGTACTTCTGTCAAAGACAAACTTTCACTTGCAATAGAAATGGGCAAAAAATGGATTTTAGAATCGATTTTTACTAATTTTGACAAAAACTAATCAAAACTACAAGCTTTAACAAATTTTTAAATTTAATATGATACAATAACATGAGATTAACTATTTGACCCATGATCGTTGAAGAGATTAATAGCTTGCGAATTAAAAATATATATTTCAAATAATAATCAGTCAATCCGTTCAGCTCAAGTAGTCACAACTCTTTTGTTTCTGAGGTGTGAAACAATATTATAATTGGAAATGATAGAGTGAGTTAAGAGGAAGATAATGACATATGCCTTGTACCAGACTTGCAGGAGAACATTGAAACAAATTAATAAAAACAAAATTTTCGCTCAAATGTGAGTTCAGAATTCCGGCTCACCTAGTCACAACTTTTTTGTTTCTCAGGTGTCAAAGATATTATAATTGGCAATGATAGAGTGAGTTGAGAGGAAGATAATGACATATGTCTTGTATCCAGACTCGTAGGGGAACATTGAAACAAATTAAGAAAAACAAAAATTTTCTCTCAAACATGAATTCAGAATTCCGGCTCAAGTAGTCACAAGTTTTTTGTTTCTCAGGTGTGAAAAAATATACTTGGAAATGATAGAGTGAGTTGATAGGAAAATAATTACATACGCTTTGTACCCAGACTCGTAGAGGAACAATTTCAGTTATTTAAGGTATTTTAGATGAAGAATTGTTGAAGTATGAGACAATCATTTCGAGCGTATATATAGCTTAAGTTGTGATAGTTTAATTCTTGAAAAAAAAGTTTAGCTGCACTATATTTAAATGTTAACATGTTACAAGTTCGTTTTCAAAGTGTTAAGTTGATGGACACATTCGATACTTATAAAGTTCCTTAGTTTTTCGTTTGTACCTCTGTACATCGCAAGGAATCTGGTACCATCATACGTTGTTTCCAGAAGCTCGCGTAGCAAAATATTTTTCATGTGAATAATAAGAGTAAAATCCTGACGTAATTCCGTAATTATCTCAGCCCGATGTACTGCTGTAAAAATGCGGCACTCAAAACCTTTACCACAAAAACATTGTTTCAATTTAGTTTATGCATAATATGTAATGATATATTATAGAATTTTTTACTACCTCCTTTTTGTTGAACTACTTGTGGTACCTCAAGATTCCACTTCTCCTTCCTTTACTTAACGGACAATGATGTTCCAATTTCGCTAACTACTTCACGTCGGAGACTGTTGGAAATTAGTGTGCTTAGTGAGTCGTAGAATTCCATGACCCTTGATTTGGTAACATCTACTACTATTAGGAACCTGTGATCGTTGCAACACATTGGAATCACTATTTGCTTCACATTCTCGTTCATGCTCATCACAGTTTCTGAACCCATCGCTTACTATGAATTTCCGTCTTGTAGCCTTGAATTGCTCATTATCTGACCGACGACAAAAATTTAATCCATAATGATAATTTCTGATGAAGGATTTCTCTGGTAAACTAGAGCCAAGTAACAATTCAATATAACATCGTTAACCCACTGCTGGCCAGTTGTTGTCAAGTCTGCCATGTTCTCGGTGATTCCATTAACTGAAAAAATTTTCGATTTCGGGTTCAACTGATTATCACCAACGTCTGAGCGCTCATATTCACACATATCTTCATCTGAGTTTGCTTGATTTTCCCTACATAGTATAACGCAACATTACAATTAAATCATAATTTTAATATGTTAACGTCGTAATTTTTACGTATCGCAAAACGTTAACTAAGACAGCAAGTGAACTATTTGCAAATATTATGTATCATACGCAGCTATTACTAGATTTTTGTATCTAGATTCAATCACATCCAGTAATGTTGTAGTATTATCTTGCTGTATAACTAATCGCGACCCATATTCTGTACAACTTGTGCATAGCAACAAAATACGACCAGTTTTTCCAGGATGATAGACATATCCTGAAATTACAAACCTAATCAAGCACTGTTTATGGTTCAGTGATTTACAATGTTTGCATTGAGTTGCAATGTCCTCTTTCTGTATAGTCTCCTCGCAGAATGTGCAACTGGCGTCTTGCATCAACGGCGTTTGATTTCCCCACAAGTATATCTCGTCATAAATATTTTCAGTTTCATCTTCCTCCATTTTGAAGTCGTTTTCATCCATGCTACCCATCGAAAGCTTATCATCTTTGTCATCAATAACTCCTACGGATCTGGAATCTAGTTTCCGCTTGCTTCGATTGTCTCTTAAGGTACAAGGAACCTTGAGCTTTTCTACGTTTCTCCCATCTTTCAACGGCGTGTATCGCATCGAATGGATCAACATTTGGTTCGTCCTCGTCTATTTTTACTGATTTGTATTCCCGAATGACTTTTCATACATTGATTTTAAGTAAAACAGTACACACAAAAAATGGTGTCTGACAAAGTCTACCACATTAACACACCTGGTTGAATGATAATCTTTCTTCAAAACTTTAAAATATGCTTCAATTGAGGCGTTTGTTTCGTAAAGAAATCCATTGATTCTTAACCTAGGAACAGAGGCTCCAAACATTGGAAAAAACGGTATATAGTTACGCTGCAGGGCATTGAGGATATTCACATCATAGCAATAGTTCAGCTCATCACTACAATCATCAAATTCCTTTATCGAATTTTTTGTTGACACAAAGTACCTAAAGAACGGAGAATTTTCATTCATTTTAATACTTGAAAGCAGATAGTCCTCTGCCAGTTCTTCGATATCACTTATAATTGACATGGTTTCTAACAATTTCATGACACTAAGCACACTGTCCTTACTTCTTTTAAACTCAGCTATTATCGCACCGCTTAATTCTTCGCTGAGATATTTCGTGCCAAACAACAGTATTATTTTTCGCACAACGTCTTTGAAACCAGCAATGTCTGTTGTTTCCTATAAATTTCCTAAAGCGTGTAGCGCAATTTTTTTAACTATTTTCTTAACGCCTTTTGTGGTCATACTTGCTGAGAAGGCGTGCACAACGTGTGCCAGGCAAAACACTATGAACATTTTTGAACTGGGCCATTCCAAACCTTCTTTCCAGCAATACCACGCAAATACACCATTGTGTAATCCTCGAATGTTTCATTATTGAAAACCAAAAGAGAACCGTGCATCATAGCCAAGGACATATCCATGACGATTATTATCGCTATGGGTTTTTTATTTTTCCGCTTCAGAACATGTAACACGGATTAGGATAAGAAGGCTTGTATCCTTGCTGTGTCATGCTTTTCAAGTAATGCCTCCGCCACTGGAAATGTTACAAGCGTTCTTCCCATTTTCGCAATTAAAGAGTACAAGTAGATTCGTCCTCTCTTTCTCTTCTTGTTCGGTTTTCTTGAACGTGAATCGTTGGGTGAAATCTCGTTCTGTCTTTCACGGAAATCAATCGGCGGCTTTATCTGCAGTTTATAAAATACACATAAATAATTGATTAGTGCTATTTCTGCAACTTATAAGAGGAACAAATGAAAAGGTATTACTGCATTCTTAAATAATTATATATTATGTGACCCATCTAAACCAATTTTACTGTAATTGGTATGGTGTTTTAGTTATACCTATTTGACGTTTACTAAGTTATCGTCAAATTGTTAGTATCATTTTGTATATTCTTATAAATTCTAGCTGGTTAACGAGAACGGCAGTACTTAGAGCTAGTAACCATGACCAGGGGATAGACCTTACCATTCTTCCCGTGGCATCGATATGCAGCATAATACTATCCAACTTGGTCATTTGGATAATCAGACTGATCTGTTTTGCGCATATCATAAAAATTCAGAACGGATGTTGTGCCAAATCTTGAATAAAGCCTTTAATTTGGGTTCCCAGTTCAGAAAATTTTGTATTTATTTGCATCTGCTGCATTAGGTCACGTAACTCAACATGTACATCTGATACTCTCCCTTTACGATTAATTAGACTCTTTACTTTCCTCAAAACTTGTTGCGATCCACTTTTCTTATTCATATGTGCCAGCCTAAACTTTGACATATGTAAAACATCTTCACTGTAAGCTAGGAAAGCTTTCATATTGCTCAATTTTTGTTTAATGTGTTCTCGTTGTTTCTTTCTAAGTTGCCTGTTTGTCGATTTATTCTGAGGAAGTACGAAAGTTTCATTACTTATCATGTCACCATGTTCATTTTCCATTGGTTTCTTTCTCGAAATTTCTCGAAATTTCATAAAACAATTTCCTAAACATTCTCCTTCAACCCTCAAGAAACCTCCTAAATTAGTAATACGGCATACGGCAGTAGTAATACGGCATTTGGGTAGCCGAGAATAAACAACATAGTTGCACCTCTGTCAACCTTGCGCTAATAAACCCTGTCCAAACATTTTACTTCAATTCTCCTTTTTCAAAGTCATAGTACAAATTCCATTCGCTGGGTGCGAACATGAGTTCAAAATTTGTTGGTGGTTGATAGTGCAAGTCTTTGGGATTCATACCGAGTAACGAACAGAGCATACTCTTTGTAGATACTTTATAGAACTCTTCGTCCAAACTACCTTCCAAATCCTTATCTTTAGTGCAATTGGCAATTTTCATTTTTTTACAGTGCGCGTCAACTACAATCTCATTATCATCGTTGACTATTTCCCTCCACGTGTCAATATTTTTAGATTGCAACTCATTATTCATTTCCTGTATAACGTTGAATTTAATAAATAAGGACTCGGCATATGGGGCGCACTAAGGGCATGCCCATGGTGAACTTCCGGGGAAATTATCTTCAATAAATGAAACGCAGTTGAGTGGAGGACCATAATGATATCGTTTGGAACAAATATTTCTTTCACTTTTTGAAATCCAGCCACTCCAGGTTTCAGTTCTGTTTCGATAGCACACACCTCAGGTGCGACTCATATTTGGGCGAATTATGGATAAGTGATTGGGTGGATGAAGGAATGGTTTTGTGTTTTTAACTGAATAGTCCGTCGAGTCTTACTCTGGGTTTACAAGTTAATAGTTAATTAATTTAAAAAATAATTATTGATAAAACAACTTCCGGACTAAAGTAACTACTTTATTAAATGTACAGAAATTAACATAAGGTTTGATTAACTTACTAAAGCTGACCCACACTAAAAATTAGTCAATCATAGCAGTAGTTATTTATATTGTCAGTTTGTAGTTGGGCTAAATGAAATTAAACAATACCCACTTCATATTCTCAGTAGTGTTCTCCAAAACTCTAATTCTGACTCTTGACTCCAAGGAATCTTGAGAGTCAGGAGTCATTTAGTGACCTATATACCAGTATTTGGCACAAAAATCAACCGTCTCAGTCCCGTCTTTAGTTAAAAACTTTTTATCCAGTCTTATAATAAAAGGCCTCCCCTTCCCGTCCCCGTCTTTTCAGAAAAAAATACTTCCCCGTCTCGTCCCGTCCCCGTCCTTCCTTAAAAAAAATTAATACCTTCCAGTCCCCGTTATATTTGTGCAAGGATGTTTATTTTATTGAAAATTAGCTTTAAAGTAAATTACATTTTGATTTGTAACCCAGAATAAGAGTCGACTGAATATTTAATAGCGTTCTCCATGACTCTGACTCAGGATTTTTTGGAGTCAGGAGTCATTTAATATGACTCCGTGTTTGAGAGTCAGATTCATGACTCTTTTCAAGCATGCACAAATTAACATATCTGACTTATTTTTACTCATATACTTTCACTATTAAATGAATAGATAAATTTTCTTTTGGATTTTCCTACCCGAGTTTCCTTATTTTGTATTACGTGACTCGGGAGTAAGAGTCATGTCTCCAGGAATCGACTCACAACATTTAGAGTCAAAGTCATGACTTCCAATCAGTGACTCTGACAGGGAGTCATGGAAAGCACTAATATTGAGTCATTTAAAACATACAAATCAATTTTTCCATCCACCCGATCCCTTCCTCATAATTTGCCCAACTATGATCAGTAGCCGAGGTGGATGCCCTCGAAACATGAGTTAAACCTGGAGTGGGTGGAGTTCAAAAAGTGAAAGAAATATTTGTTCCAAACGATACCATTCTTCTCAGTTGCTGTTACTTTTGTAGTAGTCGCACCGTACCATTTTGCTGTAATTCTTGGAGTTCCTACTAAACAAATTGCATGCATGATTCATCATGTTGGGTTGAAAATATTTAATTTACAAAGAATAAGCTAACCTTATTCCACAATAACAATACTTTTTTTGAAAAGCAGGATAAGTTCAAATCGTGATTTTGGCGAAACCGTGCACAATATTAATTTGTTCTCTTTTTGGAGGAAACAATTAAATCAAAATGAATTATCATATAATTACGGTATTATCTCGGAGTCAATACGAATTGGTGTATGTTTAAAACTTCGTTTTTCTACATATGTTACACATCCACTACAAAATAGCAAGAACCGTTTTTGTCCTATTTCGTTTTAATTTTTGTTATATTATTTTCGCATTAAGTAAGAAGAAATTTAAAAAAATTGGAATTTTGAATAAATTATTGTTTTGTGTACTGAGAAATATAATAAACATCCATATGAAACATTTGAATTAACACTCCATATCCTGGGCGTATGGATTCAAATTTAACAAATTTTTAAAATCAAAAGTTGCATTACGAAGTTGCTTAGAAACAGTTGGCATTTAATGTATTTGTTAAGAGTCACATGTTTTACCAAGATATCGCCGAACTAGTTTAGTAGGTGTCATGGAGGAAGTTCCAGAAATTACTTTGTTTGATATCCCATAAGGTCATGGGAAACCATTTAATTTTGTAATTTTGTAATTTTGTAATTTTGTAATTTTGTAATTTTGTAATTTTGAAATACTGGAATTCTGAAATTATAGAATTTTGGAATTTTGGAATTTTGAAATATTGGAATTTTGAAATTATAGAATTTTAGAATTTTAGAATTTTGGAATGTTGGAATTTTGAAATTATAGAATTTTGGAATCTTGGAATTTTGGAATTTTGAAATTTTGAAATTTTGAAATTTTGAAATTATAGCATTTTTCAAATTTTGGAATTTTGAAATTTTGAAATTATCGCATTTTTGAAATTTTGTAATTTTGTAATTTTAGAATTTTGAAATTATAGAATTTTTAAAATTTTGGAATTTTGGAATTTTGGAATTTGGAAATATTGGAATTTTGAAATTATAGAATTATAGAATTTTAGAATTTTGGAATATTGGAATTTTGAAATTATAGAATTTTTCAAATTTTGGAATTTTGGAATTTTGGAATTTTGCAATTATAGTTTTGGAATTTTGAAATTTTGAAATTATAGCATTTTTGTAATTTTAGAATTTTGGAATTTTGAAATTTAGGAACTTTGAAATTTTAAAATTTTGGAATTATAGAATTTTGAAATTTTGGAATTTTGAAACGATAGAATTTTGGAATTGTTTCAAGTGTGACAATTGTCTCAAGTGTGACAATAATCTCAAGTATGACAATTGACTCAAGCGTGACAATTGTCTCAAGTATTACAGTTGTCGCAAGTATGACAATTGTCGCAAGTGTGACGTTTTGTCGCAAGTGTGACAATTGTCAAAATAGTGACAAATGTCACTAGTGTGACAACTATCACCAAAGTAACAATTGTCACTAGTGTGACAACTGTCACCAAAGTAACAATTGTCACAACAGTATTAAATGTCACTAGTGTGACAATTGTCACCAGTGTGACATATGCCACCAGTGAGACAATTGTCGCACTGGTGACATTTGTCACAGTGGTGACATTTGTTACACTGGTGACATTTGTCACACTGGTGACACCTTTCATACTGGTGACAGTTGTCACACTTGAGACAATTGTCTCCAACACTTGTCACCAGTGTGACAAAAGTCACCAGTGTGACACGTCACTAGTGTGACAAATGTCACCAGTATGGCAATTGTCACAACAGTGACAATTGTAACTAGTATAACAATTGTCACCATTGTGACAATTGTCACAACAGTGACAATTGTAACTAGTATGACAATTGTCACCAGTGTAACAATTGTCACCTGTGTAACAATTGTCACCAGTGTGACAAACGTCACCAGTGTGACAGGTGTCACCAGTGTGACAAATGTCACCAGTGTGACAATTGTCAGTAGTGTGACAGTTGTCACTGTTGTGACAACTGGCTCTAGTGTGACAACTGTCACCAGTGTGACAAATGTCACCAGTGTGACAAACGTCACCAGTGTGACAATTGTCACAAGTTTACGCATGGACCAATCAGCGCGAAAACCCGGCAACAGCTTGCGACAATTGTCGCAGTAGAGGCCCTATTGAAAGCGAATTATGTGCGACAAAAGTCGCACTTTCGGCCATGATGATCGCATTAGAGAAAAAGGAGTTTTTTCCTTGGAAACAAAATTGACTGCCGCTCTTGCAACGGGTCAAAAAAAATTTTTTTTTGCCTAAAAAATGTAAGAACGCTTCACGCAATCATAGCATGGACCCCTAAATCAACATTGCTAACGTCAGCCAAGATATGGCAGCTAAAAAGTCAAAAAGCGACAAATGTCGCAGTTGAGGTATGGACAGGTTTTGATATAAAAGAACATTATGACTGTTGCCCTGGTAACAAGACAAACGTGACTGAATGCTTAGAATCAACTCAACAAAGCTCTGTGATAACAGTGGGCGTTGTAATTAGTCGAATACGGCAAAAGACTGTGCAACTCGAAAATAACAGTCGAAGTGGCAAAATTAAAAAACAAGTTTATGATAGTTTCTACGTTCAATTATTTCTAAGTCCAATTGTTTTCTTTTTGGTGTAAAGTATGTCCCGACCTAAAAGGGACATCGGTAGCTCTAGTTTTTCCTAAGTGCCAAATGTAGCGAATTGAGCGGGTTAAAAAAATGGAGGATCTCTAGCTACCATACGCGAAGTCAACATCCTTCAATTCTTTCTTTGTGTCCCGAGCTGGTGTATTAGCTCTGTTTTGAAAAGCGAATGCTAAGGACAACTAAATTTATATTACAGTATACTAAAAAATTTGTACGCGGTACTGTAAAAATTTAAAGTACTGAAAATGTAGGATTTGTACATTTTCATGTGAAAAGATTTTGTATCTAAACAGTTTTCACTTTTTCCGGTTGCATAATTGCATAATTACTGGGCCCAGCGAAACTCCATAGTTTGGCATGTACTTGGACCCAAAAACAGGCCTTATCCGAAAAGGTTCTTTATGCAAATAAAACAGTCCTTATGTAATATCAACTAATTTATTACTTATTGAATGAACAATCATATCGTTAATCAACATGAATTTTCAAATTTATCCGGTCCTTATAAAGTCACACACCAAAGGAAATTTGAGACAGCTAAAATTAACAAATTATAACATTGGAGTGAAATAAATATGAATATGCATAAATTTTTCCACAACTGCTAACCGATGTTTCAATACATAAACTTCTGTACATAAAAATATTCAATGCGCTCTACTACAATATTTGAGCGACTTTAAATATTATCATCTTAAATTGCATTCATTACTGAACAAATATAAATAGAAAAGAATCTACGTTTTGGTTCGTCCAAGTGGGTTTACGGAATAGCCTTCAACTAGAAGCATCAAAAGGTATAGGAGACTTGATATCTACATCAATAGGCTAACTACATTCATAGATGGCAATATACAGATGTATTGTATCGACATGTATTACCACACAACCCTAAAGTTCATCCATTCATCCACATGGTTTCAAATTTTGTCAAGTGCAAAAGTCAGACAGAGTAGTGGTTGATAGTAGTGTGTTGAGTTTCTCTGCCTAGTCGTTCAGAAACACCTGTTCATATATCTTTGTGCACATTTGATGAAAATATAATTAATTTACAAATTACCATAATCCTTGTATTCAACTCACTCTTTCATTTCCAATTATAATATTTTTTCACACCTGAGAAACAAAAAAGTTGTGACTACTTGAGCCGGAATTCTGTCATGTTTTAGTGAAAATTATTTTTTAAATTAATTTGTTTCAATGTTCCCCTACGAGTCTGGGTACAAGGCATATGTCATTATCTGCCTCTCAACTCACNCTGCCTTTCAACTCACTTTATCATTTCTAATTATAATATTTTTTAACATACGAGAAACAAAAAAGTTGTGACTACTTGAGCCGGAATTCTGACTTCAGGTTTGAGTGAAATTTTTTTTTTAATTCATTTGTTTCAATGTTTCCCTACGAGTTTGGGTACAAGGCATATGTCATTATCTGCCTCTCAACTCACTCTATCATTGCCAATTATAATATCTTTGACACCTGAGAAACAAAAAAGTTGTGACTAGGTGAGCCGGAATTCTGAACTCACGTTTGAGCGAAAATTTTTGTTTTATTAATTTGTTTCAATGTTCCCCTATGAGTCTGGGTACAAGGCGTATGTCATTATCTTTTTCTCAACTCACTCTATCATTTACAATTATAATATTTTTTCACACATGAGAAAAAAAAATTGTGACTACTTGAGCTGAACGGATTGACTGATTTTTTTTAACCCGCTATTAATATCTTCAAGGATCATAGGTGAAATAGTTAATCTCTTGTTATTCTATCATAACATGCTTACAAACTTGTTAAAACTTGTAATTTTAATAAGTTTTTGTCAAAATTAGTAAAATCGATTCTAAAATCGATTTTTTGCCCATACATGTTGCAAGTGAAAGTTTGTCCTTGATAAAAGTACTTCTAAGTTCACACGTACAGTGCAACCATAATAAAAGTTTCCACTACCTAATTTCGAATTATTTCCATTTAGCTAAGGAATCAAAATTCAATCGAAACAGAAATAGAGGAGTTATTAAAGGATAAACTAGAAATGCAAAATTCCGCATTAAAAAAGTGAAGGTGACATTAAATACAGCCAAAAAACTAAAGTGAAAGCAAAGAAAGTGGCCATAATTAAAGTTTCCAGTGGTTCTAATCCTAATATTTCTAGATTCTTACTAGGAATTGTTAATTTTTTTTTACACATTATAATTAACTAGTAATAAATCGATAATATTTGAATTATAAGTAATG
This sequence comes from Holacanthella duospinosa, assembly GCA_002738285.1. Classification (NCBI taxonomy): domain Eukaryota; kingdom Metazoa; phylum Arthropoda; class Collembola; order Poduromorpha; family Neanuridae; genus Holacanthella; species Holacanthella duospinosa. The sequence goes on from NIPM01000113.1 coordinate 292,570, forward strand.
CCAATTTCGTCACTAGCGATAATGGCAGTCAAAACAAAATTTAGCGAAGTTGATATGGGGGAAATTGGAGTTCTTCATTAATTCGGTGACTCAATTTGACAGATTGTTAGTTTACTAGCAAAAACACACCCCTATATCAATAATTTCTTAAAATTTTTATGACCTTGTATTAAGGTGGTCCTTATATGATACAAAAAAAAAATTATTTCGAAAAATATAGGTCTCACCCCATAATATGGTTTCAAATAGTAAGAAAAAAATCGTGAATAAGTTTCACGCAGAAAAATTGACATTTAAGGGTCGAGCTGGAAGTTCAAATTCTTGTTTATGAATAGTAATAAGTAAAACTTGAGTGATGTAACAATTTGTTAATTAACTATGTAACTAAGTTAATTTTATGATTCTTGTCGGAGTTGTACGATGACTTCAGGTTTATTCTTATTTCAAAAGTGTTGATTTTTTCCTGTCGGGATATTTTTTCCGATAATCACTGACGACCAACAGAAGGTATTGCTTCTGTTCTTCGTCATTTGTGTGTAGTTTATTGTAGTCGTCCATTAATGCCACTCCTCTCTCAGCGATATCGTTTACAACCTGTTGTTCAATTATAAAAATACTTAAAATCTTTGACTAATTGAAATTTGATCACCTTCAGTTGACGCAAAGCATTGCGGGCTGATACATATTGCTCGTTTCCTTCCCACTCCTCCACATCAAGTGATAAAAATTCAGAAGATAGTCCTGTGATTCTAAAAAACCGAAAAGTATTAGACGAAACAAAATCAGAAAGCTCCTTATTTTGTAGTGTTTCTGGATCTAAGGTCCTTCTTTTCAATATTTGTTGATCTCCTTCGGATTTCAAAGCCAAAACCATTCTTCGCTTTATGTCAGCTTCCACCTTAGCATCAAAAAAACTCAAGGCAACGAGTTCTTGCGACAAATACCATAAGTGTCCAAGCAGTTTTTTTAAAGCCAGCGCCGAAACAGAACTGTTGACATTTTTATAATTTTCAATTTGTCTCAAAAGATTAAAATCATTTTGTGGAGCTGCTGTTGCATCACCGGCAGTAAACCAAGGCTTGATGTAAATGAAAACTGCGAATAAGCAAATGTCCCGTAACCCAGCTTCCTCCCTTTTTGTTAATTTAAATTGCTCGCGAAACATCCATATTTTGATAGAGTATATTAGTTTCGCCATCCATCTCGCACAATGGAGTCCAGCCGGTTGTTTAAATGTAAATTTTTGAGCAAACTGATATTCCAAAAAAGCAAGCGACAGTTGTAGCAACTCTTTGTAGTCATCACGAGGTTGGTGTACTTCCATATCGTCCAGACAAAATATAATCATTTCTTCAGAAATGTTTGTCATTTTTTCTTTCACATCTACATCCGAAGAATAAATTAGGAAGTTGGATTTATCAATGAATTCCCACTGATTTCAATCATACCAAGGGTATGATTGAAAACGGCTTTTAGTATAATTTCCAGAACGTGGTGACGACACGCAATCCACAGTAAATCTTTGTCCAACATTTGTTCAAATATGGCGCATGCGCCGTTCCGGTGGCCTGTGTTACTTGCCGTTGTGTCAAAGCACATGGCTTTTATTTGATCCGTGAGCTTCCAATTTTGAACTAAGTCAAACTGCTGTGGCAGTCGCAACTTGAGATATTTACGTGAATCGACTTTAAAATAGACTGACTTTTATTCAATGTAGAGTTCTTGAATATATAGATTTAGTGTGGGACTCAAACCCATTAACCTAAGCATAAATAGGGGTCAAAACGAAAAACATCTGCTAAAGATTTGGGAACAGTAGCAGTAAAAGTTAATGGACTTGAACCACTGACCCCACTCACCGTGGGAAAGGAGACTTAGACTCCTTAGAGTTTAAAGGAGTAGGAATACAGAAAGATTATATAAGATTGTATAAACAATAGTTCCAACACAACTCCTGTTCCTACTGCGAGTTTAGGAACACCTAAGAGTTGCTCGATTCCATTTCCAGAAACAAAAACAGGAAATCGGTCAACTACTTCATGTCCGGCAATATCTCCCATCATTTTCCCATCCCAATGAATTGTTAACGGGACCTGAGGTTCAAACTCTTGCTGAAGTCCCACAGCTATGCTCTGCCTTCTTTTCATTCTCGCTCTTCGAATTGAGGATCTTATATTATAGGGATATTTGTGAATGATTTTGAGGGCAGCTGAAACACTTTTATACGGTTACTTACCTGTTAATGTTGTACTCAGCTGGATTCACTCCGGCTTGTTGTAAAGCAGGAATCAAAATTAACGCTGCACTTCTGTAACTTACTTTCGCTACATCTAGGCTCGCTGCAACTTTGTCGTCAATTAAGTTCCGCCTCCCACGAGTACCTCTTGAACTTGATGGACCCGTGTCAGCTGAGGGTGTAGGTATAAATATATCATCATCGCACTCCCCTTCTACGCCTGTTTCCCCACTTTCAGCTGAAGATGATGACACAAGCGTTACTCTTTCATGTCAATACTCTTTTTCTTTTCCTTCACGTACTAATCTGGCAGTTACTTTTTCTATATTCATTTCCGACCTTTCTTCAAGTTTTGACAACTTCAAATCTATTCCAGCCATTCTTCCAGGCCTCCCTTGTCGCCGCTGAGTTTGAAGGAATCTAATATCTTCTTCAATTGTCATATTCTTCTCAGCGTCGGCATGAGCAATGTCGAAAAGGTCGTCCAAGGAAGTTTTCCAATCTTGCCTAATTTTTTATTTATTTTTTCTTCCAAATTATCACTTTTTTTTTAATTTTCGCAATTTTTGGTTACTGAAAGTCAGTTTGCCGTTAGCCACTTCATAATTATGATTTGTGTTGGCTTATTCTCACTAGGTCATTTTCTCTTTTAGCAAAATATGCATATTAACGGGGGAAAAAATTTTTTTAATGTTGATCCATGAGCCATGGCTCTGGCTCATGTGCCAGCTCAACAAAAGTGCGGAGCCAGAGTCACGGCTCATGAGCTGGCTCACCGCTCGGGTTAGCCATGAGTCATCGCTCATTCAGCCAGTAACTCTGCCTCACGCCAAAAGCGGAGCCATGCGTAACACGAGATATTAGTATGAAATTATATCATTTAAAAGAATTTTAATTCCTTTTTCCGCATATCGAAACCACTCAAAACTTGAATCTTTGAACATTACCTTAAGAAACAAAAGTAAGTAAGAAATTAGTAGTATTCGGTAGGTCGTTGATTATGGTCGTAGTCGACCATCCTTCCCGTCCATGCCCGCATCCCTCACGTCCCTGCTTGCATCCTTCCCTACCATGCCCGTAACCCTCCCTTACATGCCCTCACTCCTTCCTCCGTACCCGCATTCTTCCCGTTACTGCCATGCATCCCTTTCGTATATGCCCTATTCCTCCTGTCTCTGCTCGAATCCCTTCCGTCTGTCTCTATCCATTTCCATGCTCACTCCATCCCTACCATGCTCGTATCCCTCCAATTCCTTATTCGCCTATCCTTTCAGTCACTGCCTCCATTCCTCCAGACCATGTCAGCATCCCTTCTGTACATGCCCGTATCATAAATTCATAAAAAACATTGAGGTAGTATGCCAAGCTAACCCAAAACATATTAGGTTTGTTTGCAAATTTCACCAAAAATATCGAATCGGATCCATGGTTCACCCATAGAATACTTTTGGTTTATGCCTTGGTCACTCAAAAATATTTGCCTCATTGGCTAAGTCTGTCCAAAAAGAATGAAGTCGCACGCCAATAAAGTCAACCAATCAAACAAAATATTTTGTTGGTCGAATGTCTTGTTTCATCATAGTATTTAGGGATCATATGTCAACTCACCAAAAACATATTGTGTGCATATGTCAAATTAATTCAAAATATATTGAGGTGATATTGTGGCGAAAATCGATTTCTGGGAAAGTGAGTCATAGGCCTAAACTGGTTTGAACCAGTTATGCCAGATGTGGTTATCCGGGATGTACATCTGGACTAACGACAAAAAGGAGAAAAAGAACTCATGACAAAGGAAACTCGGTTTCCTATGACGTAATCGCCCGATTGGATAAAACCGATGCCTTCCTGTGTCTCGGGAAAGAAAGGAGTTCATTCGACGCTAAAGTTTTGGGTAGGAACATCTAGATAGTGCTCTGTCGTCCAAATAGAGTAAAGGTAGGAAGAAGTTATTGTCTTAATCTAATAGTAATTACCTTAAAATTAGAAGAGTGAAATAAATAATTAGGCTAACAAAGAAAAAGTTGGATTCATTTTTATTGTTGTGTTAAGTGTTGGAGTTGGTGTGATCCCCTGGGAGACGACGAGTGGAGAGAGAGAGAGAGAAAGGTTTTTCCCGTCGGAACAGTAAGTGTATGTGTAGTGTCAAAGGTTCCTCCATCCCTTCGAAGACCGTGGACTCGGCAGGACTCCATCCCTGCTCAGGGTCAGAAGTCCCGCGTGGCAAAACAACATCTCAATGAGCAGCACTAGTTCTTCGAGTTCCCCTTGACATCACACATTATCTTCAGTTATCTCGGTCTCCGATATCTCCGGTGTGGCTGGGCTGGACGAGGCACCTGGAGATAGGAAGCAGAGGCCCGGACGCTCCAGTCACACTCGGGACATCGGCAACCAAAACTTCATAAAATCCCCACGGAATCCCCCAGAACGGGAGAGTGCAACCCGACCTCAAGGTATCGGGAGATGTGGATTTCGGTACACCGGTAAGTTCCTTAGACTCGAATTAGTTGAACAAAAGAACTCCCAGAGAGTCCGGGGAGAACCTAGTTCACCCGCGGATCAAGTGATCCGGAAATCCTAGAGAGTCCGGGGAGAACCTAGTTCACCCGCGGATCGAGAAGTCCTGGGGATCTCAGAGAGAGTGGACTCCGGATCCCCCGTAGATCAGGACAATAGGAGTTCCCAGATTAAAGCTATTGTTCAACTTCCCCAGAGACGGGAAAAAGAGTTCTCACAGTCTGGAGAACCGATTTTGATATTCCCTTCAGGTTTATCGCATCCCCCATCGGAGTGTTCGGCCTACAATACCGGACCTCGGAGTAGAGTAGTTACTGTCTCAAAGTTTGAGACGAGTCCGATAAATAGATCCAGACTCTGAACGGGTCCGGTACACATAGTCCTTATCGTAATAGATCGGTCCAACCGATCTATTACAATCCAGAGCGCCTAAGATCTGTGTGATCCGCAGATCATCCTAGATCTGTGTGATCCGCAGATCATCCCGGATCATTGTGATCCGCAGATCATCCCAGATCTGTACTACCCGCAGATCGTCCCGGATCATCGTGATCCGCAGATCATTGTGATCCGCGGATCATTGCGATCCGCAGATCATCCCAGATCTGTACTACCCGCAGATCATCCCGGATCATTGTGATCCGCAGATCATTGTGATCCGCGGATCATTGTGATCCGCGGATCATTGTGATCCGCAGATCATCCCGGATCTGTGTGATCCGCAGATCATCTCAGATCTGTGAGATCCGCAGATCATCCTGTTATACGCCTTTTTAAAGGTGGTGGTGCACAATTCTGAATCCTCAGTATACATGATAAGCAGAGATAGCGCGGTGGAAGGCACTGGTGACCCAAAGGTCACTGGAGATTTCACACTTACTGGAAATAAAGTCCACACGAAAACTCAAGAGGATTTAACAAGGTATAGTTTATTTCTATTCAATTGATCACTCAATAAAAGTATGGATCAAGGATGAAGTTGAAATAGGATAAGCTCCAACTCCGCTCTCCTTTGTCTCGCTTCAGAGTTCGCTCATATAGGCGAACTCTGAAGGACATTCATGGATCCGGGAACTCCGTGTTCGCTCCTGATTGGTTGTTGCCAACCAGCAACTGGTATTGAGTAATTAAAGATTGCTAAAAAACCTGACCTTGGTCTGGTCTTACGACGCAATCCTGTTTCAAGATTGAAATCCGGTTTTATCCAATCTCGTTTCAAGGTTCCTAACTACGACTCACTTACTCAAATTATATTTGAGAAAGATCGTCGTAGTTTCCAACCTTGAAACTTGTGAGATACGCATTAAACTCAAATTAGGCATAACATCCTTCTCAACTTACTCCTTTGTTTTTTGATTCTACTACTACTGCTAAGTTTTGTTAGGTAGAATTATTAATATATGGTGGCTGTGATTATGTTGTCTTCAAAAGGGTTTGTACCACTTTCACAATCACTGTTTTACTGTATCAGTAAGCGCTGTTGGTTTGAGAGAACAGGGATTGTTCTTCCTCCTAGTGTATTCTATGCACACTGGTTGATACTTGAGACTTTAGCGATGTTGCCACATAAAATTTGTATTTTTTTGATTACTAATCTAATATTTTTGGATTTTTTGAAGCTTTTTAACTTTTGTATTTGTTTTTCCTCTTAACCTATTATGGCTTGTTCTTAATGTTACCATATTATTTAAGGATTTTGACTATAATATCTTACTGCTAATAAATGTGTTTTTATCTATACAGAATCGAATACCTCTATATATTAGGTTTAATGAAGATGTGTTGTGGGAGTCGTCCCATTTTACAGTTTTTGTATTTTGAATAAAACAAGATTATATTAATAACTTAGCCCTAGAATTACACATTTTCTATTACAAGGGAAAGATAAGAATGTGAGCCTTAGTGGGTTTGTTAAGAGGAATATACATGAATTATTTAATTATGGCCAAGAGAAGATGAAAGGCATGAAAAGAGAGGTGTATGAGGGTACGTTGACTTATTTAAATCTTGCTGTTCCCATAAGGTTGCAAATCCCGAAGTTATCCATAATATGATATGTAATTGAAGACATTGTAAGATGTTTAATGTAGTCATATTAGTTATGACTCAGTGTGGTTTTAAATGTCTTCGTTAAGGTTGGAGTTAGGTACTGTGAAGCACTCAAAAGAGGTAAGTGGCGTGTTAGGGTTATTGTCCATATTCCTATCACTGGATATTGATGAGTAAGCTGAGAGGTGGTCGAATGGATACGAGTGGGTGTTGTCGGTGTTAATGTATTCCTCGGCACTAAAAGATGATGTGCGGGTGCTAGGGTTGCTAGAGGTTGATCTTGTAGAAAAACTGGTGGTCGTGTTACCAAAGGTACTTAAACTGAGGAGTGTGGGTAGTGGTGCTGGCTGTATATTATGAGGCACTAACGAAAGGATTGATGTCGTCTGGTGGTTTTGAGATTTCGACGGTTGAGTTCTTGTGATTGCCGCTAAGTAATGTGATGTGGAAGAAGTGGGAGGCGTTGGGGTATCGCTAGCGTGAGGGTGAACAGCTTGGCTTGGCTGTATGGGGTTGTGAATTTCTATACGGTTTAGAAATTCTCTGGCTCGATCCGGATTGGTTGACGATAAGTAATTAGTTTCAGTTATATTATTAGGGATAGATAATCTGCAGGGTGGAATATATGCTGGGATATTTTGTGAAAAGCACGATATTTCAAATAATGATCTGCTGATATTATCTGGTAAACAAATGAGAGTACAGATGTGTTGAGCGTCTTGTTTTGCTTGTTTAACCAATAAACGTAGTTCGTGGTTGTCAATACCTAAGGGATTAGGTTGTTGGCTGCGTAATCGAGATATGATTAGCTTAACAATTTTGTTTCGAGCGTAAACGTTGTAATTATTTACGGTTGGAGGATTAAGGTGAGATAGAATAGCTTCGATTTCAACTGCAGTGTAGTCTGTAAAGTTTGGTATCGGTAAGGTTGGTGCTCTGGGAGTGGGTAATCCAGAATGTACAATAGGTGGATTCACTTGTTGTTGGGTTGAAGAATCGTCATAATCGGTGTCCCAGATTTCGTCCTCAGAGATGGATTGTAGCTCCTGTAAATGAATAAGATTAGAGGGCTCACTATCGAGAAGTGTGTCAGCGTATTCTGGTGTAACCGTTGGGGTACTGATGGTGATAAAAGGAGTTATTAGTTCAGTAGAGACGGTATATGGTGGTTGATATGTGTTACTGATATTATTTGAAATGGAATTTAGCTCAACCGTCGTGTTGGAAGTAATTCCAATGTCTGAATTGTCGTTTGTAGGTGCATGATATATTGTCGGTATGTGAGAGTGAAATACATTGGTTGCGCTGGCGTTACCTGAAAGAACTGTGTCACTTATTGTAGCGTTATCATTTGAAAATTTACTAGTGTTGTTCGTTTCGGGCTGAGCTATTGACGTAGAAGGTTGCGAAGGGTCCTCATCAATTAGTTCTGTTTGGCAAGGATTGATGCGGTTGGACCTTGTGTGTGACGCTTCCCGAACCCGTAGGCGCGGTATTGTTACGCGGAGTATTCGACTTGATAACAGATTGACGGTGTTAGTAGGAATTGAAATATTCTCGATAACTGCTGGTTCTCTAGAATTTGAAAGGTTGGTTTGGAGGGCTTGATGATTTATTTCGACTGTCGTGGTGGGTTGTTCGTTGTCAGATGTTAAATCGATAAGCATGGGTTCACTTTCACTATCGGAGGGTATGTTAAAAAAGGTGGAATTTACGTATGATGTGGCTGGTTCTTGGAGAGTTGATAGGTTTATGTTGGTTGATGTATTTAAGTTACATGCGGAAGTATGTGATGAAGTGGGTTGTTTGAGAATAGTAATAATTGTGGGAACTTGTTGTATTTGAACGTCAGTAGAATGGGTAGATGAGTAGATGTTTGGCAAACTTTCTGCTGGTGTGATTGTTGTACCAGGAGGTTGATAGTTGACTACTGCGGCAATTGATTCATCAATCCATCTAGATCTGTCGTCTTATGTTATTGGTCGGCGTAAGCCGTTGTGTGATTTAGTACTTGTTGAGGGAGATTAGGTGAGTTGAAACCTGTTTCTATCCAGTGCCGTACTGACTCGAATCGTTGTCGTTTGGCTATAAATTCTGGTATTGCGTTATGTTCGGCAGGAAATTGTAATACTCGTGAAGGGCCTGATGTTTTGATACCATGTGTAGGTAGTAGTGGACGTTTGTGGGATAAGGATGTGAGACAGTCGGTTACGCGTTGGTCGTCACAGGCGTATGGTTTAATTCTTGGAGAGGTGGAAGTAGTATTGGTAAGCCGTTTCTGGGGAAATTTTGCGACTTTCCAACTTCTTTGGATGGTTTCTTGATCATCATCATTGTCGTCTTCGGGAGTGGCTAGAATTTGAGGTGGGGATTGTGGTGATTGATATCTTGTTTGGCCGTCAATGATTAGTGTACCATTAGTTGGTTGGGAAGCTTGAGTTATATCGGATGGTGGAATAAAATGTGGATTAATAAAGGTATGGAATTCTGCTGATGTTTCTACTATATAACCCAAGTTTGGAAGGGGTGGGAAGCCTGGAGCGTCATAAAATCCGAAATCAAAAGATTTACGAGTTAAATCCACAAACATTTGGTTAATGTTGATATTTGGTCGTACTAACACACTGTGGAATTGTTCTTGGATGGATCGGGTTTGTTCCTTTGATAGTTCTTTGTACTGGCGATAGTAGATTCCAGCCTTATTAATAATGGAATGTTTTACTAGTAATTCAAAAATATTTGACGGAAATTTTAACAGGAGAATATGACGGAGATAGTGTTTGATAGGGGTGAACTCAGAGCGTTTATATCCGAAAAATGATTCTACTAATGTTATGTATCTGATTTCCATTTGGCAATAATAAGAATATTTCATTGTCCAATTTGTGTTGCACTCAACGTCAGACCAATGGACTGTAGGAAAGGTTGTTTGTATAGTATCGAACACTGAAGTTTGAAGAGCGAAAAATTCGTTGGCCATATTGTGTAGACAATCACCTCCAAAGCTATGCATTGCGCTCGGCGAGTGTGGTACGTGTGGATTAGTGTACTGGCTTATGTTTGTCATCTGTTGAGAAGCCATTGGTTAAAATTGGGTATTCACTATTTGTAACCGAATTGATAAAAGAGTTAAACTTTCGCTAGTGTTTGGGGTAGGGCTTCCATTTTATTGTCAACTGGAGGGAGTGTGAAATAGGTGTAGAATTATTATTTTGTGTTTGTTAATATTTGAGGTTTGGTGATAATATAGTCTTCAATGTCTGTCATGTAATATTTCGGCTAACATGAGCGTGCGAGGTGCTGGTGGTGCTGTTGGGATCTTGACATGAATATTTTGCCATGGGGAACAAGAACAAGGTGCATTATAAGCGGGTGGGCATATTGATGATTCGTTTTCTAACGAAAGGGGTAGAATTGGATACTCGGGTTGTCGGAATTTCGATGAGGAAGGTGTCTGGCAAGTGTTTGGTAGCGACGTGTCAGTTGGATTGGAATCTTCCGATGCGTATGGTACTGTAGGGTTAGAACGAGTTAATGGTTCCATTTCCACAGCGTTAATCTCGAGAACTGTAGGTTTAGCTCGTAGACATTTGAATGATATTAGATGCCACAATTTGACGCGAAAGTGCCAACTAAGTTTTGAAAGTACGAGCACTATCACGAGACAAATTACTCCAAATAAGATGTGTATTAATAGACGCTGAATAGGGTCGAATGTAAGTTGGCGTAGGTGTTGGGCAACGCCAAGTTGCTCGAAAGAGAGNATTAATAGACGCTGAATAGGGTCGAATGTAAGTTGGCGTAGGTGTTGGGCAACGCCAAGTTGCTCGAAAGAGAGCGGCTTGCCTTTGATGCGAGTAGTGAGAATATTGTCCAAAGTAGATGGAGCTTGCATTTGGGTCAGCAATGAGTAAAGGGTTTGGATTCCAGAAACTTCTTGAAGATTGTACACGCCTATACTACTAAAGGCAATATCGGGTAAGGAGATATTATTTTGGTTCGCGTGTGCGAGTGGGAGCATAGGAACGCTCATAACCATAGGATCATCGCTGACTAAAAGTACTAAGTCACTTTGCTCAAGGTCTAGGTAAAATGGTGGGGGAGGACATTGCGTTGGGGTGGGTTCCATCACGATTTCACGAGAAAGTGGTCGTAAAAATCCTCTGAGTACGTTAGATCCTAGTTGGAATCGAATTTCTGGTTCTCTATGACACACTTGTATTCTAGTATGGTTACTAGTATTCACAAAATGATATTGACTCACTTC
>NIPM01000113.1:303649-411654 GCA_002738285.1 Holacanthella duospinosa
GTTAGATCCTAGTTGGAATCGAATTTCTGGTTCTCTATGACACACTTGTATTCTAGTATGGTTACTAGTATTCACAAAATGATATTGACTCACTTCGTGACATTTAAATATGGACAAAATGTCACCGTTTGAATACACTGCGTAAGGTGTTGGTCGCAAAAGAGTTCGTACTACATGTGTCGGACTTCCCATTTCAGCTAATGATCGGGCTAACATCAAGGTTTGTGTGTTGCATACTTGGCTAGCAAGGATTTGCATGTTAGCTGTTTGTGTTTTGTTAATCATTTCATACACAAATGTTAATTGTGCGTTAGATTGAGCGTCTGATAGTACTCGAGGTAGAAAGGATGGTGTAGGTTTGTATATTGAGGCACGTGAGTGATGAATCAGGTTGGGGTTAGTAGACTCTCTGTATGGTAGACGTGTTTGAATGTCCTGCTCCATAGGCTTTGGTGAAGTAGTATATCTGGATAACGGGCGGCAGTGTGATGGGGTATTTGGTTGGATTAGATTTTCGTTTTCATTGCTATATTCTGTTAACCCATCGTCTAATCCACTTGGATTTCGTAGGATGCTTTGATACGTAAGATCTGTATTGGAGTAGTTTTGTTTTCAATGTGTGGGTGGTGTGGGTTGATTTTCAAAATGATCGTATACTTCATGTTCAAATATATTTGGTGTTAAGATGGCGTGAGCTTTACGAAATGTTTCTATCTCGTTAAAAATTTTTGCTTGACGTTCGGTCCAGTGAGTTTTCGGATATGGTGACAATGGTAGTTGTTGATTATTCCTTGTTATTGGGATAGGTCTGTTTGGTTCGATTGGATCGTCTGGTAGTGGGATTAAAGTTTCCGGGGGAGTGTAAAGTGGGTTATTTTCGTTGGGCGCTTGATCGTGGAGGTATGTATTATGCATCGGTCTCGTAAAGATTGGGGATTCGATCTGTTGGGGCTTATTGTTTGTTGTTTCTTGTGGGATATCTGGCAAGGTATAATTTTTAGTGGGTAAATAGGGTGGTAGTGGAAGGGGTTTGATTTTGACGTTTGTGTTTTCTAGGTTGTCTTTAGAGTTGGGTTGGTTGATGTAGTTGGTTGTAAAGGATGTGGCTGTTGTCGTCGGTTGTATGAGGGGTTTAGGTAGTTTTTCATCGGCGAAAAATACTGGAATTGTTTGTGGTTTCTTTACCACTCTCGCTATGGGTCTAGGTGTGATGAATGGTGGAAGTACTAACGCTATTTTTGTTTGGGACGGAATAAACTCGGGAATGTCGAGTTTCTGTCGGGTATTAGATAATAGAATGGTTTGTTCAAATTCCAATGTTGTTGAAATTTGCGAGTTTATTTCGCCCACGTGGTCTTGGGAAAATAGTATATGTTGTTTCGACGTTCCAACCCATAGTTTGCCACAATACAGTTTCGGGCGATCCAGATGAATAGCAATATTATCCACTGGACATGTTAATCTTTCGTTGTTGGTATACATACACTTGGTCTTGGAGTATTGTTTAAGGCGGCAGTGATTAACTGTTTCTGGGTACCATATCAGATAACTTGATTCGCTAGCTCGGCAATAACCTTTAGACGCTTTGCACTGTTCGGATAGTCGGACTGGTGCTAATATATTGCTATTTTCGTTTGATACAGTGGATTGAACTATTGCATAATTGAAGTAATCTACCGTGTCTATCTGAGTGTACGGCCATGAGTAAGTGTCCAGTGTTATAAACACATTTGTACCCCAAAGGTTAGGTTGAAGTTCTTTGAGAGGTATACCACTGGGGGCTATTCTCCGGTGTACTAAGTCTTGGCATTCGTCCAACGTAATTGGATTAGCGCCTTGGTATTCTTCCGTCAAGTAGGAGCCAAAGAAGAAAAAACTCATTCGTTTATATTTTCGGATGGAATAGCAGTGAAAGGATTCAATTTGTTGTAAAGTTATATCTGGAGCCCATAATGTTATACTGACCATGGTGGATTATTGAATGTGTTCTAATAAACCGCATTTGAAATCGGAGCAATTTGGGATTCGGTAATGGGTGCCTGATTCGTAGCCTTGACAGAAGTGTACGATGGGTGTTTTAGTTTCCATACTATTGAAGTATTTGTTAATCATCAATTCGTTCGCTTGATTGGAGAGACTGTCGTTATGGTTGTCAGTTAAGATAGAGGGGATGAGAGCATTATGAATGTTTAAAATAAACATCAACACAAGGCTTTTTAAAAGACCCATTTAATATAAGTAATAATCATCCAATCGTTTGGGTAGGTTTATTTTTCGCTTGGGGAGAATTGGTGGTATTGGTGTTGATGACGATTGTATGGTTGAACTAGACGGACCTGGAATGTTAATTTCGGGTTGTAACGCTGTTGTTTCTAAAGATAAAGGTACATTATCAGTTTCAAAAGTGGGTACGTTAGGTTGATTAGGAAAAATTGGTGGTGAGTTAGGTGAAGAGTTAATCTCGTCTGTAGATATTTCGGATGGGTCATTTACGGTATCCTTGTATCTCAATCCAACTTGGATATGAGATAGAGGACTTATATNAGATATTTCGGATGGGTCATTTACGGTATCCTTGTATCTCAATCCAACTTGGATATGAGATAGAGGACTTATATTTACTTCTGGTGATTGAGGTGATTGTATCGGGGATTCTCGTCCATATCGAAGTCGATATGTGGACGGGTAGGTTCCTGAATATTGTACTAGGTTCGGCTGGGTGTGATTGTACTCTCAGGGTAGAATTACTCCTTAGTGTCATTCTTGACGTACTAGGGACTCCTGACGTNGCTGGGTGTGATTGTACTCTCAGGGTAGAATTACTCCTTAGTGTCATTCTTGACGTACTAGGGACTCCTGACGTGTTGGGGAGGGATTTAGGTTGACTTTTAGAGTGTTTTGGGATATTTACAATAGGAGTGACCTCATCCTCCTCATCTTCAGAATCTACGTCTTCGTTAGATTGTTCAATGTCTAATTGTTTTAACTATGTAATAGCGTGAGGGATGTACGTATGGAGGTGTTTAAGGGTTATTTCTTTGTTTGTTTCATATGGTAATATCAGAGTAAAGAGATTAAAGACTGAAAAGTATAGCTTAGTTTTAACACTTTGATAAATTAGAAAAAGAAAGATAAATGATGGCCATATGTCCCCTATAATGAGAAATTTAAAGGTAGATGTGGTATTCGTTAACGTAATTATATCTTCCATACTAAGTGTATCGTCTATGTAATATATGTGTAGCTTTACATGGGTTTTAATCTTAATATGAGTATATGATTTATTTGGTCGAGAACCTATTACAATAATAACCGATTCGTCCTTAGGCCATGTATTCATAAGGATTATTCTATTAGTTTGAGTTGTTTCGCACAGTAGTTGAATTGACTTTAATGTTAATTTTTTTAGTATTATATGAATATGCAAATTATAGGAGTCTAAATTGGGAGTATGATAGTTGAGTTCGTTATCTCTATTCTCTTCAAAATGTATGGTTTGAAGGCGTGTTACTAAGTGGTCAAAATTATTTAGCTCGTATAACAGAGCTTCACGGGATTGATACGACGTATCGGGTTCGTCTTCTTGAGTAGTGAGGGTAGGAACTAGTCGCATACGATGTAGATGCGCTATTTGTGTCTTTTGAGTAGCTAAATCTCGTATTTGGTAATTCAACTCTGATATTTTCTTCTCGATGATATATCGATTTTTATACTTTGGGGTCCATTTGGATGCTTGACCTTCTGTGGGTGGTACTTTAAATTGAAGGGTGACGGTATCCCCGACATTATATGTCTGTGTTTTTCGAGTGGAATCTGTTTTGGATTTAGATTTTTGTTGGGCTTGCTGTGGAAAGATTCTTGCTAGATCCCACAGTTCATCCATTCGTTTTCCTTTGGCAGTCCAGCTCGGTGGAAGTTCTGAGCTTTTCCACATCTCTGGACGTGACATTTCACGTCCATGTATTAAGCAAAAGGGACTGAATCCAGTGCTAGTATGCCGTGTAGAATTGATAGCCATTTGGACTAATGGGATAAGCAAATGCCAACGTTGGGGTTCAGTTCGGACATATCGGGAGATGATAGAGTGGATTACTGCGTTAATACGTTCGCTTACCCCGTTGCCTTTATGGTTATAGGGGGAAATTCTACGAATGGTGCAACCAAAAAATTTGGTAAATTTTTTATAGAGGTCGCTAATAAAACAAGGACCGTTTTCACTACCTATGAATTCGTGTGCGCCATGGCGTGTAATTACTGTTGATTGTAACCAATCAGCTATCGCTTCCGTAGTAGCTGATTTGAGTGCTTGGATATCACAATATCTAGTGAGAGAGCATATAGCTACTGCGATAAACACTGAGTTGTTGGAACTCTTGGGCAATTTACCGATTAGGTCCACCGTAATATATTGAAAGGGATGTTTACCGATTGGAAGTGGTTTTTGATGACCTGCGATTTTTCCGTAGTTTCGGCGATATTCTATACAGCTTACGCAGGTTGAAATGTGTTGATACACATCATGTTTAATATTACGCCATTTAACGTGAGAAAGTATACGGAATAGAGTTTTAATAAACCATAGATGTCCGGATGATGGTATATTGTGAGCATTATATAGTATTTCACTTCGCAGAACTTTAGAGAGATATACTCGGCGATGTCCAGCTTTGATATCATATAGCGTATTGTTATTTANTTTAATATTACGCCATTTAACGTGAGAAAGTATACGGAATAGAGTTTTAATAAACCATAGATGTCCGGATGATGGTATATTGTGAGCATTATATAGTGTTTCACTTCGCAGAACTTTAGAGAGATATACTCGGCGATGTCCAGCTTTGATATCATATAGCGTATTGTTATTTATTTTTTATCGCTTTTCATATTTGGGGTCATTAATATTTTTCATGATTTGGATACATTCAGGGTCGTTGCGTTGTATATCCGCTAACAGGTATTCATTAGTATAAAAAATTGGAATCAATTCCCCGTCTAATGCATTAGGTGAGGTGGACTCTATCAGACTTAATTCGTTGATATATTGTTCGTATTCCTTAAAACCGTCAGGATCATTTTCAAAATCTGTCATCGCGTTCAAGTCGGGGTGAATAACATCGTCTGTGTTATGAGTTGAGAGTCGACTAAGCATGTCGGGTACTAAGTGCGCTTTGCCTGAACAGTGTTTGATAATAAATGAATATTGTTGTATTTCTAAACTCCAATTCAAAAGTTGGGACGCTGACATTGTAGTATAAGCACCTTTGCAGGTGAATTTCCTACCTAGAAATGGTTTATGATCAACTACTAAATGAAATGTGGTGAATTGCAACCATATATGAAAAAATTGTATGGATCGTTTGACTGCTAGCCATTCAATTTCTGTAGCTGAAATTCTACGTTCAGCGTCTGATAGAACTCTACTAAAATATCCTACCGGATATTCCCCAGTTGAATCTTTAATCATCAAGACTCCTGCTATTGCTATTTTGGAACCGTCAGTATGTAAATGTAACTCGTCTTTTGTCGATATAGGATTGCGGAGTAATGGGGCTGATGTTAAAAGTTGTTTAGTAGTTTGGAAACTTTTTTCTTCCTCGGGTCCCCATTTAAATTTTGTATTTTTTTATTTAGCTGAAGTAAGGGATAGCGAATTTCGGATATATGTGGAATGTGTTTACGGTAATAGTTAACTGCACCAACCCATTTCTATATGTCTTTAATTGTTTTTGGGGTTTCTAGGTTAAGAATTGCTGCTATTTTACGGGGGTCAGGCTTTATACCTTCGGAAGATATAACTGAACCTAATAAAGGCATTTCCTCAGGGAGGAAAATAGGTTTAGCCGGAGTGAATTTCAAATTATAATCCCTAGCTTGAGTGAATGTATGCGTCATGCCATGAAAATATTCGGGAAATGTTTTGACCGCTATGGTAACATCGTCTATGTATACTGAGACGGTTTTCCATAAGAGCTCGTGGAACGCTAGCTGCATAACTCGTTGGAATCCTGCTGGAGCTGTAGCTAACCCAAAACATAAACGTGTGAAGCAACCTGTGGTGTCTGCGGTAACGACGTTTGTTAGTGGGATACTAGCTTCGGACAATTCTAATTGGTAATATCCCTTTTTCAAATCAAGGGAGGTGGAATAGGCTATTCGCTCGTAAAGCCAATTTTGACAAAATTCTATACGGGGAAGTGGCATTGTGTCTACTTGGAGTCCTAGGTTAACTGCGCGGTAATCTACACAAAATCGCCAGGAGTCTTGTCAAGTGGCTTGTCTATGACCGCCTATCACTGTGTGAGTAGGTGAGGCCCATTCACTTTCAATTTCTATCTTAATCCCTTGCTGTTTAAGCTTAGCCATAGTTTTGGCTTCGAATTCTCTCACTGGTTGACTTTTACGGTATGGAGCTTGTTGGACTGGTTTAAAACCTGGTTTTAAGTGAAGTTCGTGTTTATAGTGACGGATACATCCAATATCGTCGTCGTTGTGGGAAAAAACGTCATGATATTCCAGCAATAGTTCTTCCAGTTTTAGCCTATGGCTTGTTATAGTTATGTGATCCAGTAGCTTGAATAACGAGTGGATGTGGAGTCTGGTAGCTTTGTCGAAGTTGAGGAGTTGTTGTGGGATAGCTGATAAAATACGAAAATTGTCGCAAGGCGTAGGTTGGCAGTCCCAGAGTTTACTCATAGTGGGCAGTAATGCATAGTTGGAATTAGTTTGAGGCGAGTTAGTTGTAGTTGAGGGTGTGTGCCGTTGTTGCAGTTCGTAGATTTTAGTCAGTATTTTAGGCATACTCGGGTGTGTGTTACTGAGTGGCGACAGGGTGTGTTTCAGTGGGGTATGAAGATTAGTTGAAGTAGGTAGAGTCTCCCATTTATTTATATTAACTAAGTTTGCTGGAACTACTGGGTTTCTAGAAGATTGTGCCGAGGTATTCGGGCTTAATAAAGGTGAACCATCCCGGAGGGTATTTTCTCTTATTGAGCCATCCCGGAGGGTATTTTCTCTTATTGAGCCATCCCAGAGGGTATTTTCTCTTATTGAGCCATCCCGGAGGGTATTTTCTCTTATTGAGCCATCCCGGAGGGTATTTTCTCTTATTGAGCCATCCCGGAGGGTATTTTCTCTTATTGAGCCATCCCGGAGGGTATTTTCTCTTATTGAGCCATCCCGGAGGGTATTTTCTCTTATTGAGCCATCCCGGAGGGTATTTTCTCTTATTGAGCCATCCCGGAGGGTATTTTCTCTTATTGAGCCATCCCGGAGGGTATTTTCTCTTATTGAGCCATCCCGGAGGGTATTTTCTCTTATTGAGCCATCCCGGAGGGTATTTTCTCTTATTGAGCCATCCCGGAGGGTATTTTCTCTTATTGAGCCATCCCGGAGGGTATTTTCTCTTATTGAGCCATCCCGGAGGGTATTTTCTCTTATTGAGCCATCCCGGAGGGTATTTTCTCTTATTGAGCCATCCCGGAGGGTATTTTCTCTTATTGAGCCATCCCGGAGGGTATTTTCTCTTATTGAGCCATCCCGGAGGGTATTTTCTCTTATTGAGCCATCCCGGAGGGTATTTTCTCTTATTGAGCCATCCCGGAGGGTATTTTCTCTTATTTTTAAATCATTATTGAGAGTGTTAAGTCCCCTTTCCACTGGGGTACCTAATGAGAGATGTAAAACGAAGAGATTAATTTATCCCTTTGATTTATTCTTTGAATAGTTTATTATTAAGGACTTACACAAAGGCCTACCTAATTACTTAGGAGTTAATTGGTAACTGACTATTCTAATATTTAAGATTTGTATTTATAGCATATAATTTAGAAGGTAAAGTATGCGGAACCCGGAAGAAGTCAAGGTGGTTCATTCATGGCTTCCTCATTGTAGTGAGAGTGCATTACTAAAGTGTAATGCTTCCTATCTGACCTTGTAGTTGCTTAATAGAATAATAGAGTTGAGAAATAAAGATTATTATTATTATGTGTATCTAATACTCCTTACACTACAGTTTTGTTGTCTCGACAAAAATGGATTGAAGCATAAAAGTGGGTCATAAAAATGAAATATTAGATTTAATTGCTTAAACAAAAGTAGTTAAATAAAATTAATGCGTTGTTGGCTCTATTTTTCTTACTGAAATAGACAATTCTTATTGCTAATAGGAATAAATCAGTGGTAATAAGTAGGTTATTCGTATGATTAGGAATATAAATAGAAAAAGATTGATGTATGCGTGTAAATTAGTAGAGAATTATAAATAAAGTATGTTTATAAATAATTTATCATAGAAGTAAATGAAAGATGGTAATAGTAACTCATTGTTAATTATTATAAGAAATATCGTACGTGAAAGGTTGTGCCATGTGTCCAATAGGTGTTTTAAAGTTAGTTGAGGGTAGGAGACGTGTGCGTGGCTATCCAGTGCGCAGTGTAGTTAGGAAGTGTATCGTCCATAGTGTCCAAATTGAATAAGTCCAGGGTAATTCCTTGTGCCGATGGGGTTGGTGGTGTTGGTGGATTATTCGTGGCTTGTGCGTAAGTTGGTGGGAATAATATATTTCTTACAGTAGTTTCCAATTGCGTTAATATGAGTCGAATTTGAATATTTTCCGCTTCCAATCTGTCTCGATCCATGAAGAGAGTTTGATTTTGAAATCGCAATTGTCTTACATTGTTGCATAAACTTGAATAGTTCTTTTGTATAAAATGTTGAACTAATTATGTGTTCTTCATACGCTTGTTTTGTTGCCGTAAAATGATCATACGGGTTGTAGATATTTTCATTTCCGGGAATGTGGACGGTATGATGACTTGTGTCAGAAACTGAGTTAATATTATCACTAGACATTATATTTGAAATTTTTCTTAGATTTTTTATAATCTGAATAACTTATTTTTCTTTTTTTTGTGTGTTCCAAAGAATTGAGCTCGTGATTTCGAGTTTTCTGAATACTATCTTCTGAATCTGAAGGTAATCGTATTTCTGGATCGCTAATATAAATTTCTAGTAATGATGGGATTTCACTGTGAGTAGATGTTGAGGGATTATGCACTGTTTGTTACACTGGATTACTTTTTGTTTCGGAAATCACTGATAGGGAAGGGAGGTTTTTAGAATGTAATTCTAAATTCTTAGTTTTTAATTTTTGTATGTCCTGAATGTTTTCAGCTACTTGGTGTTCTAGTTGCTGAAGTCTACGAGAAATATTTGCAAATAGGGCTTGTTGGAATTCTTCGTTGTTTTGAATTATGGATTGAAATTGTCTATTGTTTTTGAGTGAGTTAATGGGCCAACGATCTGGATTCATTAGATGAAAAAGGCTATCTTAGTATTAGATAATATCAGTGTGATGATTGATTAAATAATGTTGATAA
Source organism: Holacanthella duospinosa (assembly GCA_002738285.1). Lineage (NCBI taxonomy): Eukaryota > Metazoa > Arthropoda > Collembola > Poduromorpha > Neanuridae > Holacanthella > Holacanthella duospinosa. The sequence goes on from NIPM01000113.1 coordinate 313,031, forward strand.
TTTTTCTAGTTTAGAAGATTTTAAAGAAAGTTAAGATGAATGAAAGTGATGATTGATAATAGTTGGTGTTTCCGGTTTGATTTTATTGGGATACAGTGGCGTGTTTAGGAATGTGGTAGTAAAAGATTTCTTGGGGAGGTTCCATGACGATTCCAACCGAATTACTTGTGGTAGGATTGTGATAATTTTTTCATGGTTTTGGTTGTATGTGTTGCTCGGGTTCTCGAATATATTGGACAATCGGAGTGTTTCGCTGGATTCGTTGTTGGGTAGGATTTTTCTTCAATCTCACCATTATTATGAATAAGATGATGGTGAACCAGATAATTAATAATATGATATCGTCCATAATTTGGACAATTAGCAACGCATCGTCTGAGGCTGCGCGGGCATTTGGTAAAAATGATGTCATAAAGGGGGAGAAAAGACTAAGTCCTAGTTTTGGACCTATTAGCATGTAAGTGACCCATGTACCCCATAGGATTATTCCCACTAATAAAACATATGATATGAATGATATATGGGTGGTGATGAACACCGTATCTTGCCAAGTAGTGTCCGTCTGGTCGATAGGTGCTAAACTAAGATTGAGTAGATGAGTTTCTTTGTGCCACTCTTGATTTAAAATGTCAGATAAATTTGAGAATTTCATATTTCCGTTGGTTTTTGCGTGTTTCAAGTTTGTCCAAGCTCCAGGAATTATGTGTTGTATTATAGCTTCTGAATTATTTGTAGATGGGCACGGAAATGATTTTGGGATAAGTACTGATTTATCGCTTGTTAATATTCGGCACTGGCACTCAATTTGGATCAAATGAGCTCCGATTTTGTCTAACAGAATAATTTTTTGTGTATTCTGTGTCATACAGTGTATGTTTAATTCTTCCTGTGGATTGATAACTCCGTAAGTATTCCTTTTTATTTCAGTTATTATTGTTTCGTTTTGTAATTTGGAACAAATGAAGAGACAATTTTTATTCAATTCTTCATTGTCAGCATTTCTGCTCATGATAGATTGTAAACATTTGGGTTTCAATAATTGCTGAGTAGGGAATTTAGGAATGTAGCACAAATTGTTTCGTATTAGGTCACAACTAGGTTTCATTTTTTCAGTGATTGGTATAATTTGTTCCTTTCCTGTAGCAAAGAAGTCTACTTCTTTCTGGATTTGACAAACACTATTATGATATCGGAATGGGATCATGGATACGGAATAGAATTTGTAGGTTGCTTCAAAATGTTTGGTGGGAATTTTAATTTTGATGAGTATTTTATTTTTGCTAAATGTACACCCACAGATATCATTGTGGTAATACATTGCTAGATTTTCTGCTGGGATTGCAAGTTTAAAACCTTCTGACCTAATTTTATTTGTTAGGATCAACAAATCTTCGCTTAATTTCTTTGGGGGTATAAAAAGATAAGGGATGTGGCCATTTTTGCATTCTGTGGTAATTGTTTGGAAAGAAGATGTGATAACTATTTGTGTAAAGGCTTTTGAAATCCTTGATATAGCAATTCCTTGATCATCGACTACTTTTTCCATTTCTCCTTCTAGTGTCACTATTCTGGAAATGTCTTGTCCAGTTTGTTGCTCAACTTTCTTCATTATTTCGTTCACATTGAGTGAATAATCATTCAAAAGTGAATTGACTTGTATTGTATGCTCATGTTCATTTGCCAATTGGTCCTTGAGATTGATAGCTAGGGTTTCGAAATGTTTCTCTGATGTTTGGAGTTTTTCAAATGTGGGGGCTGAAATTATTCCACAACACTATTCTTCAAATTCTCCAATAAATGTTAGCCCACTTCGTTTTTCTCTTTTCACTTTTGCTGATGGAATGGATAGAATCATAAGGTCGTTAATTCTCTGGAAATCTTCATTCAGAACTTGCTGAAATTCTGTAGGCTCATTATTGTAAATCTCTATTTTCTGTTCTGGAGGCATAATTGCTTCGTATAGAATGGGAATGCTTGCAGTATATCCATTCATATTAGGCACTTCTTCCATTATTATTCCATGATTCATTGTGATTTCAATGCCTGTTTCATATCCATTGATTGGTAGGATCACCAACAATATTATGACAGTAGGTATGAATATCAACATGTTCAGTATTTGATATTGTAGAAGCATTCGGTGAAGGGCAAAGCTGCAGTCTCTTTGGTCCTCTCGGTCCGAAAGCTTCACAGCATCTAGTTGCGACCGCTGTGCTTTTTTTCCTGTTTTTGCTTGTCTTTTATGTGATTGCCTCTTACTCTTCTGCCTTGATTGTTCCTTATTTTTCCAGTTTCCTGATTCAAAGTGTTTTGTGTAATTTTTTCTTTTGAATGGGAGGCTTGGAGCTGAAGGGGTGAGAAATTGGGAACCTAACAACTTTTTGCTTATTAAAATATCTTGTAATTGAAAAGACTCGATTTTTATCTGAATTTGGAATCATTGTTTGTATTTGACTGTTTTCCTGGGACGAAAGCTGTATCTCGACTGATGGCTGATGGATGGATTGGTTTGTGTTTTTATAATGACAGGTTTACCTTGATTTTTGTTTTGATCCAATTCTTGATCTAATTCTCCTTGACTATCTGGGTCAGAGTGTTCTTGAACTAATAATGGTATGTCATCTGCTGTATCAGATTCGTTTGCTATATTAATTAGAATTTGTTCGTAGAAATTTTGTTCTTGTTCTTCTCTTTCGTAGTATGGTTTTAATTTATCAATGTGCACAGTCTCCCTAAAAACTTTTTTTCCTCTTTTTGCTTCAATGATGTAATTGACATCTGATTTTTTTTCTAATACTTTGTAAGGGCCAAAGTTGTGGCGAAACAGTTTGTTGGATAGTCCTTTTTTCTTAACAAATTTCCTTAAAAGTACCAATTGACCTAGTTTAAATTCTGTGTGTAGATGTTTTGCATTTATCCTTTTAGCATAATGTTGCTGTTCTTTTTCGATGTGTTCTTTTGCAATTTTTCTCGAATCTTCAACTCTTGTTACTAGGTCTTCTATTGTCTGATATGGTTGTAGTCTTGGGATGTTGGCTTCTAATGGATGTATTGCCTCTCTGCCATAGTTGAGAAAGAAGGGAGTCATTCTTGTCGTTTTTTGTATGGATGTATTATATGCAAATACGATATGAGGTAAAAACATATCCCAATCTTTCTGATTTGTGCTTGCATACATGGCGATACAGTCAGTTAGAGTTGAGTGCGACGTTTCTACTAGTCCTTGGGATTGAGGATGATAAGCTGTGCTAACGTTGTGTTGGATTGCAAAATAATTATTTATAAGATGAAATAGTTCACTGGTAAATGTGGTACCTCGATCAGATTGAATGATGATTGGACATCCGTGTCTACACACGATTTGTTCTATAACAAATTTAGCTATTTCTTCAGTTGTTGCTTCTTTCATAGTTTTAGCTTCTATCCACTTAGTTAGATAACAGATAGCAGTGCACACATATTTGTTCATGGTGTTTGTTCGCGTGAATGGACCCATCACGTCTATTTGGACATGATTGAATGCTTGATTAGGAACTTTGATGAACTGCATATCTCCATAAGGTTTTCTTCTTGGGATTTTTCGTGTTTGACAACTATGACATGTTTTGATATAATCATAAATGGATTTTTTTAATCCCTTCCAAAAATATCTTGTTCGTATTCTGTGATATGTTTTTGTGAAACCACCGTGGGCACTGATCGGGTCATAGTGACAGGCGTGTAAGACTTCTGCTTGCATGGTTTCTGGTATGTAGATTTGATATGCTCCTTTACCGTCGATATGATAAATCATATTTTCGTGCAATATAAATCTTTTTCCTTGGGAGTTTCCTTCTACTATTTGGTTTTTAATGGCTGTTACTTTGTAGTCTTTCTCCTGGGCTGCTCTCAATGTAGTAGTGCTGATGTTGCAAATGTCAACGAGATTTATTTTGCCTTCTGATTTTTCATTATTTTGTTTGTCTACGCAAGCACATCGTGAAAGAGCATCTGGGACGTGGTTTTTTGATCCTTTGACATAAAATATTCCTTCTATAACGAATTCAGAAAGTTTCAATGCCATCCTTGTTAATTTTGAACTTAGTTCTTCCTTTTTTGTTTGCATGATCCAACATAGTGCGTGATGGTCAGTGAAAATTTTGACTGGGTGTCCTTGTAGATAGGATTTTAATTTTGTTAGGGCATAAACAATTCCTAAAAGTTTTAATTCTGTGGTAGTCCATTTTGATTCTGCTAGAGTGAGGGATCTACTGATGAAAGCTATTGGTCTTTCAATTTTGTTGTGGATTTGTTATAGAGTAGCACCGATGCCTACTGTTGAGGCGTCTGTTGTTAGTTTAGTTTGAAGTCCTGGTTGGAAAAGGGCTAGTATTGGTCCTGTGGTCAGGGTATTTTTCGCAAACTCAAATGTTTTTCCTGTTCGGGTCCCCATTTAAATTTTTCGGTTTTTGATAGTAATTTGTATAATGGAGGCATTCTGGATGAATAATTTTTGATAAATTTCCGATAGTGATTGAAGAGTCCAAGTGCTCTTTGCAATTGTTTGGTTGTTTTAGGCGTGGGAAGTTTTTTGACTCCATTTATTGTGCTTTCATCTAATTTCATGTTACCGTTTCCTATGATGAATCCTAGTACTTTTGTTTCAGCGTATGCGAAATGACATTTTCTTGGCATAAGCGTCAGTACTTCCTTCTGTAGTCGTTCAAAAATTTTGTCTAATTTTATTATATGTTCATCTATTGTTTCACAGAAAATTATGATATCATCTATGAATGATGCCACAATTTCAGGTTTTAAACCGCTCAAAATTAAATCCATTAGTTTAGAGAAGTGACTTGATGCACCAGCAATGCCTTGGGGGAGGACTTTGTATTGATAAAGTCCGTCAGGTGTAGCAAATGCTGTTTTCTCTTTATCTTTTTCATCAAGTGTTACTTGGAAGAATCCAGATTTTAGGTCCATTACTGTGATATATTTTGCATTCCGTAGGCGATGGATAATGTCACTTAGTAATGGGAGTGGGTAAGCTGTTATGTTTTTGGTGATAGAATTTAGGGATCTAAAGTCTGTGATAAATCTCCAGTCAGTACTGTCCTTTTTTGGTACTGAATGGACTGGTGATGACCATGGGGAATTACTGGATTTTATTAGGTCCATTTGTAACATTTTGTTTACTTCGTCTTGTATTTTCTTTCGTTGTAATTCGGATGCTGGATAGGGTCGGATTCTTTTTGGAGAATGATCTCCTGTATCAATTGTGAACTTGAGTTTGTCTGTGTGTCCAATTTGATGTGCTTCCCATGCAAAGACTTTTTCGTTTTTGTCGATAATTTCTATTAATTTAGCTTTATCCGTTTTATTGAGGTGAGGATTGATGTCAAATTTATGTTTTTGCTCTGTTGTGAGTTTCCTAATTTGCATAATTATTTTTTCTTTAACTTTTGTTTCTTTTTTTCCTAAAATTGTTCCTTTTGGAATGATTTTGTCGATTGTACTGGGATTGGTAATAATGATTGCTCTTGTGTGATTATTGATGAGCATGTTTGGGATTAAAAGTTGGTTTTTGATATAGGCACGGGTAGAACCTATTTTAATCTTCTCTTCCCCTTCTTTCATTTCAGTGGGTTTTATGGAAATCAATGTATAGGATCTGGCAAGGATTTTTGTGTTTTCTTCAGCTCGTATTGTAAATTGTTTTGGATTATGTGTTTTTTTTTCTTTTTTTCTTTAGATTTTTAAGATTAAATCCGTGGTTTTCCCAAAAATTTGCCTTTTCACTGATTATTGGAATCGGTCCTGTTTCTCTGGAGTATAATTTTCTGGCTTCTAGATCAGTTATTACGTTGTATCTTTCCAATAGGTCTCCACCTAATAAAAGGTCATAGCCTAAGTTTTTGACACTAAAGCAAGGGTGTTCCATAGTTAGATTCCCTATGCTGATGGGGGTAATGGCTATTCCATGGTCTGGTAATGGGTCTTTTAGCTGTCCGAGGGTAATAAAATTTTGTATAAATCGTTTTGTATAACTTCTAACGTTTCTGCTATTATGGCGTCTATTAGTGATACTTGGGCTCCTGTGTCTACTAGCATATGACATTTTTTTTCATTTATTTTACCTTCAATTATAATTTGGGGGCCGGTAACCGAAGTTACATTCGTGATTATTTTATGATTATGGGGATTGGTTTTATTTTCTATTTGGTTTAGAAAGGTACACTGGCCGGGTTCTAATTCACCCGCCCTTCCCCGTTTCCTTGGAAATATGGATTTTGGGGAGGGTATGTGGGGTTTATCTGTTGCTGTGGTTGTAGGCGGAGATAGTATGTTCTTTGGCGGGGTTGTAATCTTGTGCTCCCCCTGAATCCAGTTTGTCCTCCTCTTTGGTTGTAGTGGCACACTGCTGCCATATGTCCTATTTTTTTGCATACGTAGCAACGGGGACGATTGTTAAAATCTCTTCCATTTGCTCTTTGAAATCTGCCTCGTGTTTGAGTATATTGATTTCCCCTAAATTGGNTTGAGTATATTGATTTCACCTAAATTGGATAGGGTGTTCTTTTTATTGGTTTGGGAATGGGTTACGATTTTTTTCTTTTTGCATTATTTCTGAATTTGATTGGACCATGTGAATGCTAAGTTCTTTTATGGCTCTGGTCAATTGTTCAGTTGGGTCTTCTTTTTTCGCTGTTTCTATTCTTATGTTGGCTAGTTTTGTGTTCGAAGATTTCTCTAATTCCTTCATGCCTTTTCCTTCATAGTCAGTGACCATTTTGACAAGGTCTTCCCATGTTTCTGGAGTACCTCTGCAGTAGATAAAATGTCGTATGTGGGGTACCATTTGTTTTACAATCCCTTCACAAAGTTCTGCCTCATTATATAAATTCCAGTTGTCTCCAAAGAGATATCGTATCCTTGTTGTAAATGATAGTGGATTTTCTAGGGTTTCTTGACTGTGATTGGAAATATCTACCATTTTTAAATCTTTTTCTTCCTCGTCTCTGGGACAGTTATTCATAAAACTTCTTTTGAACGCTTCCCATGAAGTTGCGTTATCTGATATTCTGCTTTGGTAAATTGAGAACCATTGTTCTGCTCCAGGATTTTCGATTGCTGTTGAAAATTGTCTCTTTTTTTGGATGTCATCTAATTTGAGATCCGAGGACCATGTTTCGAATTTTCTGAGAAAGTTCTTGAGAGATCTTTCTGTTAATTTTTGTCGTAGGATAGGTTTTTTCTCAGCTTTCATGACAAATTTCGGTTCCGCCATATTTTCTACCAATTGGGGGTTATCACTAGAGTGTAGTGCTTCTAATGGTTGAATTTCACTTTCCGGATAAAATACTTTGTCTTCCTGTTGTTCTGAATCTGAACTTTGTTTGTCACTATCGTTTTCGTCTGAATATAAATCTTGCGAATTGATTCTGTCCAAGGGAGGGTGTCTTTTGTGAAGAATTACTGTATTTCTTGATTCTGGCTTATCGGGATTGATTTTGGTGGGATGTGCTAATTTTGTTTCATTACTANTTCTTGATTCTGGCTTATCGGGATTGATTTTGGTGGGATGTGCTAATTTTGTTTCATTACTAGTTATTTCTATTCTATTCTCCTTTTGAGTTGGATATTCTTTCACATTACTTGAAATTAAGGCTTTGTTATGACTTAATATTTGTTTTTTTCTTTTATGTAGATCTTCTGTTGGACNTCGAAAGTAATTTTGAATATTAAGTAATTAAAAAGTACTTTGTCAAGTAATTTGGTGTATTAATCGTTTTTTGAAGATAATTTTCATCACATTCGCTCTAAATTTGCCGATGAGTCAAAATGATAAATTGCAGAGCGTAAAAGTTCACAATTTTGTTCAAAGAAGTATATTTAAAATTAAATTATGCGTCCATTAAATTTTCGGCAAGGCGAATTCCGAGGGACCGAAATAAATTGGACTAAAGTGTGCAGTTGGGACCCAACGATTTAAGCCGAACCTTCAGTTGCAACAAATGTTTTTTCGCGGTTCCAGTTATAATAAAGACATGCTTTTACGTCGGTTAACACGAGCGCCAAATAATGGTATACTTTCTGGAGAAACCAACTTTTTTTTTCAGAAAAAATTTAATGAAGATTTCCCTTAAATTATATAAAAATCATCTGACTTATGTATTGGAGTTGCGATAGTGTTTGAATTAAACATTCCTTAAACAATAAATCAGACAGTTGGATTTTTATGATCCAAATTAGTATACAACCGGGTTTTTAGGCTTCAATTAAGTGAATTAATTAAAAAAATTGTAAATACTTACCTAAAATAACAAAGTATTGTTAATTATTTATTTATACTTTTTTATCAGTATTTCGTCGCTTTTTGGCAAGTATTTAAGTAAGTAAAACGCTGTTTTTTAGAAAGTATATATCCGCCCTCTGATTATTAAGGCCTGACACAAAGGCCTACCTAGTTACTTAGGAGTCAATTGGTAACTGACTATTCTAATATTTAAGATTTGTATTTATAGCATATAATTTAGAAGGTCAAGGATGCGGAACCCGGAAGAAGTCAAGGTGGTTCATTCATGGCTTCTTCATTGTAGTGAGAGTGCATTACTAAAGTGTAATGCTTCCTATCTGACCTTGGAGTTGCTTAATAGAATAATAGAGTTGAGAAATAAAGATTATTATTATTATGTGTATCTAATAAGAGAATGAACGCTTAAGTTAGGAAAAATGGGAGACTTGTAAAGAGTACTTTTGTTATGAGATAACTGGCTATTGGGTGGTACGGGGATATCCATGTTGGAGGTACAATCATTCTGAGGTTGATCAAATCCCAGAATGAGAAGACCTTCACGGATATCATAAAGAATTAATGATTTAGGGTAAAATATTGACTTGTGAATTTCACTTTCAGCGATAGACGGCGGGGTGAACTGTGTTGAAGGTTGGAAATGATGAGAGGCTATGCAAATGTGGGATGTGGTAGGGTGGGTTGCTGTTACTAAGTAAATTGGTAAAGTTTGAGTGCCAATTTGAAGTAAGTTATCTTTGTAATTTATNTGGGTTGCTGTTACTAAGTAAATTGGTAAAGTTTGAGTGCCAATTTGAAGTAAGTTATCTTTGTAATTTATGATAGAAGCAGCGTGTTGTAAAAAATCGCTGCCTAACAAGGCCGGTAAGATTTAAGATCATGTACTACAATAAGTGGAAATGTTGTTACATATTCCCCAATGGTGATTGAAGACTTAGACACACCTAGAATTTGGAGAATGTCGTTAGTTATACCTACTAACTGAATATTTGAATGGAGTGAGTCCATTTTGAGAGCATAGTCACTGTGTAATAATGATTTAGTGGCGCCTGTATCTAGAAGAGCTAAGACTGAGAACCCGTTAACTGATACAGGAATACGAATTAACCCGCATCCCATTCCAATTTGTAATATTATGGATTTGCCTATAGAATTCATTAAAGAGTGTAGTGCTGAGTCATAGGTAGTCGAAGTCGAGTAAAGTGATAATTGGTCGTTGGGTGTGTACCGTGAGGATGTATTATGTGTCGTTAGAATGTTGGGGGCCGATTTTATTGACGATTGTATTGGCCTTGATGAAGCGGTTGGCGAGTGTTTGGGTAATGGTTCGGGGGAGTACGTTGTGTNTATTGACGATTGTATTGGCCTTGATGAAGCGGTTGGCGAGTGTTTGGGTAATGGTTCGGGGGAGTACGTTGTGTGTTGTTGGAAAATGACATTCGATTCATAGGAATCGGACGGTATAAGTAATTGCCTGGGCCATGCGGTGCGANTGTGTTGTTGGAAAATGACATTCGATTCATAGGAATCGGACGGTATAAGTAATTGCCTGGGCCATGCGGTGCGAAGTATCGCGGTGGTTTTTGCACTAAATTGTTGCGGCGGACTCCCCCTTGCTTGTTTAAAGAATGGTTGTTTGGGAAAATGCCAAGACAAGCAGTGCTATCATGATGAATGGAATTGTGCTGGTCACAATATACGTTACGAGTACAATGCTTGTGGGTGTCTCGACTTTCCACAACGATAACATATCAAGGTACTATTNCACAATATACGTTACGAGTACAATGCTTGTGGGTGTCTCGACTTTCCACAACGATAACATATCAAGGTACTATGGTTTTGTATTGGTTGATTATTGCGCTGTAGGGAATAGAATGCGCTACTTTGTGTTGGATTTCCTACTTTGTTAGTAGTATCGAATTGTTGTCTTTTAATTGGCCNTGTTTTGTATTGGTTGATTATTGCGCTGTAAGGAATAGAATGCGCTACTTTGTGTTGGATTTCCTACTTTGTTAGTAGTATCGAATTGTTGTCTTTTAATTGGCCGATTGTTACTTTGTAACGTTATATTAGAGGCTGTTGATGCGGCTTCAGCGATAGCATTAATGGCCACTTCTTTTGCGATTATAACTGACTTTACGGCTAAAATGGATTCTGATTCACTTTTGTTTATAATCGAGTCCACGTACTCCGCGTTGCGGTAATTGTTCGAGAGTCGTGGGATTATTTTGCCAGCACTGCGCTAAATGTTTCACGGGCACCGCACGTGATATAAAGCGAATTTTATCTGATTCTTCCATTCGAGGATTCTAAGCATTCAGTAATTTATTGAACACTTGCACGAATGCGTCTACTGTTTCAGATTCTCGTTTTTTACGAGACAGAATACGTTCCATGGCCTCGTCCCTGTAGGAACGATGGCTAAATGTGTGTAGAAACGATTCTTTAAGTTCTTTGAATATGTGGTCGCGGTATTGGGTTGCGTCACGTGTATGTTTGGATTTTAATGCACTAATATGGTTCAGAAACGAATCAAGTGCTGCTGAACAAAGGGTGAGAGGAAACTGGGTGGCCATGATTTCATTGTTCCAATTATTTGCCCCTGCACACAAGAAAAATGCTTCCAGAAAATTACTAGCACTCTCAGTGGCAAGAGCACTATAAGTAGGAGGTGATACTGGCGGTAATCTTGGTTTAGGTGTAGTAGACATTTTGAGTGAGGAGAAATGTTGTATATCGGTGTAGTTGTAATGGATGTATGTGTATATTCGCGGGGAATATACGACGTTCTTCACTAGTGATACTACACTTGTAGCACTATTTTAGTGGTCTTTTTAGGCGTTTAAATTACCATGTTGAAGCTTNTTCACTAGTGATACTACACTTGTAGCACTATTTTAGTGGTCTTTTTAGGCGTTTAAATTACCATGTTGAAGCTTAGACACTGTACTGTGAACACTACTGTAGGGTTATTTTAGAGCTCGTAATNTTAGGCGTTTAAATTACCATGTTGAAGCTTAGACACTGTACTGTGAACACTACTGTAGGGTTATTTTAGAGCTCGTAATTAAAGGAGCATTTCACTTTAAACTTGGAGAGTTATGAAAGTGAACTGTGTTAACTCTTCTTAAGGTCTTTCCCTCCGTGTTTAATTTAAGCACTGGTTATAGCTTAACACTATCAGAAAATTTTGGCACTACACACTACACTTCTAACGATATAACATAGAATGGTCAGTTGTATTAACTATGAAATTCGAAGTTTCGTAGTAATATGATCATATTCACTGAAGCTTATGTGAAGATAATTTTGTGACGAAGATCAAGGAGACGAACTGTAAGGTTACAAGAACAACCTTATGTTTTGGTGCGGGGTGATATTTTTATATTACCTAGATACCTGGCGGTATCACTAGGCTTATGAATTGCTGTGACGACGAACAGAGACGAACTGTAAGATTACCTAGATACCTGGCGGTATCACTAGGCTTTTTGTTGTAGATGAACTGTAAGGTTACCTACATACCTGGCGGTATTACTAGGCTTTTGAACTGTTGTAGATGAACTGTAAGTTTACCTAGATACCTGGCGGCATCACTAGGCTTTTTAACTGTTGTAGATGAACTGTAAGGTTACCTAGATACCTGGCGGTATCACTAGATTATTTAACTGTTGTAAATGAATTGTAGATTACCTAGATACCTAGCGGGATCACTAGGCTTATTAACTGTTGTGGGTTAACTGTAAGATTACCTAGATACCTGGCGGTATTACTAGGCTTTTGAACTGTTGTAGATGAATTGTAGATTAGCTAGATACATGGCGGTATCACTAGGCTTATTAATTGTTGTGGATGAACTGTGANTGTAGATGAATTGTAGATTAGCTAGATACATGGCGGTATCACTAGGCTTATTAATTGTTGTGGATGAACTGTGGGATTACCTAGATACCTGGCGGTATAACTAGGTTTTTTAACTGTTGTAAATGAATTGTAAATTACCTAGATACCACCGCCATAGTGATCCGAATAATTAACAACACCTACTTGACAGAGATTACCTAGATACCTGGCGGTATCATTAGGTTTTTTAACTGTTGTAAATGAATTGTAGATTACCTAGATACCTGGCGGTATCACTAGGCTTATTAATTGTTGTGGATGAACTGTGAGATTACCTAGATACCTGGCGGTATAACTAGGTTTTTTAACTGTTGTAAATGAATTGTAAATTACCTGGATACCTGGCGGTATCACTAGGCTTATTAATTGTTGTGGATGAACTGTGAGATTACCTAGATACCTGGCGGTATCACTAGGTTTTTTAACTGTTGTAAATGAATTGTAGATTACCTAGATACCTGGCGGTATCACTAGGCTTATTAATTGTTGTGGATGAACTGTAAGATTACCTAGATACCTGGCGGTATCACTAGGTTTTTTAACTGTTGTAAATGAATTGTAGATTACCTAGATACCTGGCGGTATCACTAGGCTTATTAATTGTTGTGGATGAACTGTAAGATTACCTAGATACCTGGCGGTATCACTAGGCTTTTTAACTGTTGTAGATGAATTGTAGATTACATAGATACCTGGCGGTATCACTAAACTTATTAATTGTTGTGGATGAACTGTAAGATTACCTAGATACCTGGCGGTATCACTAGGCTTTTGAACTGTTGTAGATGAACTGTAAGTTTACCTAGATACCTGGCGGTATCACTAGGTTTTTTAACTGTTGTAGGTCGTGGTTATGGTGAACGATGGGTTCAGCATAGCTATTATACTCTACGTTTATGGATACTTTACGGGAGGCGTATGTAGATTTAGTGGACTGAATGGATGCAGAAGGGGAAGGGGTGGTAACTATTTTACGTTGGGCGACTGGTGAGACCCAATTTTAATTTTATACGAATGAGTGAATGGCATATTGTTTGTTATATTCTATTTTTGCTTTCAGGGGGCTGATTTGAATTTCGATATATATGGATCCGAGTGTTAATGGACTCGTGGCTAAGAAATGGAAAGTGTGGGGGAAGACATTATGAATTGAACATAATAATAGCAACATTATCTAACCTTTTAAATATTTTTATAATGAATTCGTTGGTGTAGTGTTGCTGAAAATAAAATTTATCTAAAAATAGAATAGTGGAAACGTAAGTCGATTGGACTTTATATTTAATAACGGTATGTGTNAAATAAAATTTATCTAAAAATAGAATAGTGGAAACGTAAGTCGATTGGACTTTATATTTAATAACGGTATGTGTCTTGGTGTATGGTTGTTTTTGTTTGTCTTATCTAATATGAGGGGAGCAGAAAAGGTTTTTTCCCCATGGTTTCACAATGATGAAGGGAGGAAAGTGGTGTTGTCATTATAGCTTTAAGGTATAATGGTTAATACTAAATTTCCCTTCTTCTTTTTTTGTGGTCAATAGGTAAGAATTATTTGAAAAATCCTATTGCCTTAGGGTGTANCTAAATTTCCCTTCTTCTTTTTTTGTGGTCAATAGGTAAGAATTATTTGAAAAATCCTATTGCCTTAGGGTGTGGGTAACAAAACATGTTTTAACTTTATATAAAAAATTTGGAAATAAATAGGTTACAATTTTTCTAAAATCTCTGTGTAAAAATTTATTTGTTATAATGAATAATTATCGTTGAAATCACCGATTTTGTTTGAATTATTGTGCATTATTATNTCCTATTGCCTTAGGGTGTAGGTAACAAAACATGTTTTAACTTTATATAAAAAATTTGGAAATAAATAGGTTACAATTTTTCTAAAATCTCTGTGTTAAAAATTTATTTGTTATAATGAATAATTATCGTTGAAATCACCGATTTTGTTTGAATTATTGTGCATTATTATATGCGGAGTGCATAGAGAATGAAAAGGTTCCTTGGTGCAAAAGATGTTAGGCAAAGATGAGTTAGAAAACTCAAAGAGAAAACTGGTTTTTAGTGGAGACAACAATAATGATGATTGAGTGTGAAAATTTTGAATGAATTGGTATGTAACTGGTTTTTACCCCAGATAATAATAATGATGATTTAGTATTAAAATTTTGAATAAATTGATATGTATGCGAAATTATTTAGATGATTTATGCTATATATAAACAGTTAAAGAAAATTTTGTTTTACCGTAATTTCGTCCAATATGTTGGTGCGATTACTTGTCTCCTGGACGAACCGTTCTGCTACTAGTGTTATACGCTTTTTAAGGTGGTGAAGCTGGATACTGAATCCTCAGTATGGATGATGAGCAGAGATAGTGCGGTGGAAGGCACTAGTGACCCAGAGGTCACTGGAGATTTCACACTTACTGGAAATAAAGTCCACACGAAAACTCTAGAGGATTTCACAAGATCTCGTTTATTACTCTCCAATTAATAATAAGTATAGATAAAGGATTAAGTCGAGATAGGATAAGCTCCAGCCCGATCTCTCCTGTCTCGCTTCAGAGTTCGCTTATATAGGCGAACTCTGAAGGACATTCATGGATCCGGGAACTCCGTGTTCGCTCCTGATTGGTTGTTGCCAACCAGCAACTGGTATTGAGTAATTAAAGATTGCTAAAAAACCTGACCTTGGTCTGGTCTTACGACGCAATCCTGTTTCAAGATTGAAATCCGGTTTTATCCAATCTCGTTTCAAGGTTCCTAACTACGACTCACTTACTCAAATTATATTTGAGGAAGATCGTCGTAGTTTCCAACCTTGAAACTTGTGAAATACGCATTAAACTCAAATTAGGCATAACAGAAGGTATGTTTTCAAATTAATCCGGGCCGTAGAAAGTCCCGTTCGCCAAAAAAAAATTGAGACAGCAAATAAATACTGCGACATTCAAAAGTTGGAGGGCAGGAAGTTAGCGTATGTTTGAGAAAACAGCTTTTCAAAAATTAATTATTTAACAACAGCAGCAGCAGCAGAATGGGGTATAGTCCCTTTGCATCTATTTCGTCTCACTCAACAGAGAACCTGCCAACCCCTCTCTCTGCCTCTCTGCTTTCATCCTTTGCACTGCTTTGCATTAACGTGTCTAATTAAAACTGATTTTGAATTTTTTTTGTAAACAAATTCCATTATGTAACGCAAAATATGGTTAATTGAAAGAAATAACCAAGTCAAGGAATGGGCTACGATCCCCTGGCATCTACTCCACCCCACTCAACAGAGAACCTGCCGACCCCTTTATCTGTCTCTCTGCTTTGCTCCATTGCTTTGCATTAAGGTATCTAATCGAAACAAATATTTTATATTGATGTAATAAAATTAACTTCACTTCCATCATTTACTAATTGTGCATTGCCTGCCCCAAAACGTTTTTGGTGAAAGGCGAAGAAAGAAGGCCTGGATTAATTTGGTGGGCCCTGTATATGATTATCTAATTTTCGGTAATTGACTCCAAGGCAGAGTCAAAATAGTCCTTCAGAATCTGGGACTACGTAATGAATTTGGGTTCAAACATGATTTCAGACAACGAATAACTTAATAATCTGACGCTAGATTTACACGTTGCTTGAATACCGACTAATGTTTTTTTTTCATTTTTCTGATAAAAGTTTGTCGCCCGTGGCAACGCTAACCGGCTCGCGAGCAAAGCGAGCGGCGGCTAGTGGTCTTATAACGGAATGGGCTTAATATTATTCTTCAATATTCTTAATGGTTTGGTTCAGACCTAAACCTGATATTTAAATCTCTTTATTTTGCTCTCTATTTTGAGGACAATTTCTTAGTTGCTTAACTTTCACGACTATGATGCTCTATATAGGCTCTCACTCCATATCCCAAACAAGCTTGATCGTTTGAGAAACGCGATACCAGTTCCAGAATATGCTGTCCCGAAACTTGCAGAGAGTCTCTTCCCTCGAATACATGAGAGGTTGGTGGAAGAGAAGTTTCCAAATCTTGAGGAGTTCGACTATAAAGATGGACTTTATTATTCTAGAGGACGTTTGGGTCAAGATGTATGTCCAATTGAAGGTCATCTTGGAATAACGACCAAATTCGTAATAAAAAAAAGATTTCAATCCAACGTGGCAACAAAAATGGCCTACACATATTGGGCTGGGCTAGTAAATTAGCAAGTTTGTCCGCTTTACTCTTCATAAGGTTTTTCAATGCCTCTTATTAAATACCGATACTTGCTTAGCCGACTCCATACTTGCTTTCCCCGGTCGTACTCCGAGGAAAATGCGGCGATCAGACGAGTTCAATAACACAATCACTCTTTTGGAAGCAATTGTCTTTAAATCTGTACTAACTTGTCGTTTTCACAAAAATTGAAACATCTGATTCCACAAGTGGAATCAGGTATCATTATTGAATTTCGAATTTTTTTGATTTTGAGATCGGTCGTTGTTCTATGATGTGATGGCATTCTGAATAGAATATTTTTGTATTTTATTTTATTCCCTCTGGTCTAGGTTATGCGAGTACCAAACTTAAACTACACCATTGAGGATGAGTATAACCAGCGGAAGGTGGTGGTTACGCCATATGATCCGCTCCACGACCCTCACCTTCTCCATTACCTCGGCAGACCAATCATAAAGAAGCATTTAGAGGTACAAGGCTTCCTCAAACACGACAACGATGTCATCTGTAACCTTAAATCCTTCAATGAGTTCCGTAAGTACTTGGGCGTTAACCATAACGAACGTCTGAATCAGCTCATCCGAACCCAAGTGAGTGCCGAAGTTTAAAATTATCGCATCTTTAGTAATTCCAGATCTCTCAATTTTTAGGACAAAAATGAAAGAGCTCACCATGACGACCTTAAGACATTGAGAGCCTTCGCTGGTGGAAAGAAGCTAGAATTGCAGAAAGCGATTGACGAAGCTATTGCACGAAGAAATGGAATTTTGGCTACTTATCGAGAACAGTAGATTTCCAAGAGTTAAAAAATGTTTATCAAATCATTATAAAATATTTTCTACATTGTCTTTTCGTTAGGCTCATTGACAAGTTCCGACGACATGAAACTCAGCGTGTGCGAGCAGAGCAAGCGAAAGCTCATATGCTAAAAGAATTGAGAAAAGGAAATTTTTGTCGTGAGAACATGCGCCGAATTGCATATGACCGATCCAAACTGCCCAACATCGAAGAACGACGGACAATTATTCAGAATATTCTGCGAAAAGAGGAAATGGTTTCTTTGAGACGTGTGATTGACAGAGTCGCAGTAAGAAGATATAGGCAACTGAGGGTAGGCGCATGCGTTTTTTTACTTGATAATTAAAAGTTTAATTAATTGCATTTTTCACTTCATTCTTTGTGTAATTTCTATTATATACAGAAACTTCATGAGACTCAGGGTTTGATTAACCGACAAAATGCTCGGAAAGGCGTTCTCAATGAAGTCCAAACAACATTCAAAGTAGAGTTGAAGCGAAAGGCAGACAAATACAATCAGCGCATGATTGAAAAGTGGAATCATCTACGTAATTGAGCAAAATTTGTACTAAAGACTCATGGTTTACTTTTCATGTAATTGGATTTCAGCTAAGGAGATCGTGGAACGACGTAAGGAAAAAGCTCGAATTGATCGTATCGTTCGTAAGTACTTCTACAGATGGCTGAACAATGTCGTTGAACGTCGTCAGCTCCGTCAAGAAACCAAGAATAAACACCAGAGCCATTGGAATGTGAGTGACACAATGGATACGATGAACCACTCCCTGTGCGGTTCTAATAGAATAAGAATTGGTAAATTTTTGGATGCAGACTCTAACATTTGTACTTTGTTAATGATTCCTTTTTTGTATTTCTTAGAGGACATCAAATCACTCATAGATGCTGGGAAGAAACAAATTGCGATTGAGGAGACATGGGAGACCGAAGAGGACACAGGGATGTTTGACACATATGATACTGCGAGGAAAACTTCGTCTGAGGAATTAAGACTGAAGCAACCTAGAATGAGCTCCAGAGCCAGGCTCACAGGGCGAGGGAAGAGTGGGTATGAGTCAGACAGAGACACTGACACAGACTAGCCACTGCACGCCCACTACTCAACACCAAAACTTAACCCGCTCCTAATTCTATACTTATGCAACGCAAAATTTGATATAAACATTTCATTATGTGAAACAAGAAGTAGAGTAAGTTAGTATTAGTATTACAATGTACAATAAAAGACAAGCATGGCTGCCATGCCATGTAATTCTGTCCCATGAAGATGGGGTTATTGGCATAGTAGTGGTGTTGTGACGACGAAATGGAGTTGGTGTCTCCATCTATATGGGGGTAGATGTACTCTACGCCGTTTTCTACAAATATGGTTGCCTTTAAAGATGGCTGTTTGTAGTCTTACAATTATTATT
Organism: Holacanthella duospinosa; assembly: GCA_002738285.1. Lineage (NCBI taxonomy): Eukaryota > Metazoa > Arthropoda > Collembola > Poduromorpha > Neanuridae > Holacanthella > Holacanthella duospinosa. The sequence continues at coordinate 331,667 of NIPM01000113.1, forward strand.
ATTGGATGAGGATAATTTTGATTTTGATTTTGGAAACAGTTTATTCAGTAATTCCGTTTCAATGTCAGTTAGGTGAAATTAATCAGACTGTTCCCCCATTGTAATACTACATACTGTCTCCTCCAATAATTCGTCAGCCCAAATCGAGTCGATAGACGAACTGGTTGTTTACATGTTTTAATCGATTTCTCTATAGAAACGGAAATTCTACTTTTTAGCAAGGGGTGGTAATTTGCAACATAATATCCGTCTGGTAAAAATCTGTAATCGGTCTATTTAGACCGAATAAATTACTACAAATGAGTAATATTAAAAACCCTCACTATTATTTTAGCAAAAATATTTATTTTCATATTCTTAATCGCGTATTGCCCTTCTTCGTACATATATGAACAAATTTATTGAAATGCTTCGTAACCAATCATAATAATGTACTTGATTTTACTTTTTACATCCGCCCCTCATTTTGCTATCTCCGTCCGTTGGTATTATTGAATTTTCTAACGATGGAAAAAATAGCTCAGCAAGGTATCATGGAAGAAGGGGAATGCATTCCATTGTTTTGCCGTCGACTTACTACTAATTAGTAGAGGTTTGCGAAGCTTCGAAAACTCGAAGACTTCAACCGAAGTCTTCGAAATATCGAAGCTTCGATCTTCGAATTTTCTTGGCAATCTTCGACAAAGTCTTCGATCGAAATTTCGAAGGTTTTTCTCAATTTGATCGTGGCCGACTTACACACGTTTTCATTCATTTCATAAAATGATTATCACTCGTTTGTTGTTCTTTGTTTGAAAATCTAATTAAACTACTTCCACTACACGAAGAAATGCTTATCTTTCTCCATCATTACTTATAACGGACTGGTTACAATTACAAATACTACTTTGCGTTTAATTTTATTTGTTATATAGAAATAAAATTCTAATTTCTCAATTTACTACGTAATGGAGCGTTAAGATGACTTCCGCTTGTTATTACTATTCGATAGACACCCCACGTGCAAATCATTCGAACCTTCGATCAAAGCTTCGATCTTCGATTTTGTTTTTTTCGTTCCCTCCGATCGAAGGGGAAAAATACCCTTCGCAACATTTCTACTAATTAGTATAAACTACTGTCCCCTCCACTACTTCGTCAGCCATAATCGAGCCGATAACCATGAAAGTTTTTTTCGTTGTTTGGATTTAATTCCTATAGTAACGCTAAATTTAAAGAAAAAAGCAAATGCTACCGCGGACTATTTTACATTAGAATGAGGGTATTCCTGCTTTTGGTTATAAGATAAAAAGTTGTTAAATTTTAAATATTATTATTTTATAAAAAGGTGACATCATTTTATACGTCTGTGATTGGTCTGATTATTTTTCCTCTCCGTTAAAGTTTAATAAGCTCAGGGGCATCTTTTTGCTTTTTATTTTTATTGTTAAAATGCAAATAAATAACGTCAACTGAGGAGGAGAAAGGGTCAAACTCACACTTTTTATTTCATGTTGTAGTTGAAGAGATGTATGAGAGAATTGAAACTTACTACTTTGTGGTCTCAGCTTTCCTCTCATGCATCCTCTCAACTACAACATGCAAAAGAGGCGAGGGAAATTTTTGTAATAACAAAGTCAAAAATAAATGTCAACATAACAACATTTGACTTTTTACCCTTCCCGATATCTTCATTATATCACTCATTAAAATATATCAAATAAAAATTTAACACTTAACCAGGCCATGTGGAATACCCTCAATATTTTTTTCATTCATTCACTTCTTAAATGGCAAACTTTAAGAGCCTTTATATGAGGGGAGAATCGATTCATAAACATGAACAGTACACACACAAGACATTAACAAAACACACGAATCTTTTGCACAACAATAGACGAGACTTTCCCACACACAAAACTTTTCCACGCGAAACTTTTCACACGAAACCTTTCTACACACGAGACTTTTACACACGAATCTTATCCACATGAATCTTTTCGACTCAAATCTTTTCCACACGAATCTTTTCCACGAGACTTTTACACATGAATCTTTTACACACACTAGACTTTTACACACGAGACTTTTCCACACACGAGACTATTACACACGGATCTCTTCCACAGCCGAGACTTTCACACACACTAATCTTTTTCAGACACTTTAAAGAAAACCAACGTAAACACATTAGCCGGAAACTTGTTTTCAAAATAATTAATTAAGAAATTAGAGATTTACATGGAAATTTAAAAAAATTTAAGTTAATTAATTGCACAAATTTTCCGAGTTCTGAGAACTAAACTGTATGTACAAAAAATTTTTCCAAAGTACAAAATTTTTTTTCAAGTTCTATATGACCGATAACATGACATAATGAAAAGTTATGCAGCATGTTAAGCTGAGTAATATTTCCCTATATGGCGATAATTTCTGCGATGACCCATCGAGGTCACAGGTCAATGTCAAATTAAATTAAGAAAATGGTAATGCCTAGCTACTCGAGCTGGATATAAGTAAAAAAAGTTACTCAGTTTAACATTCAGAACAACTCTTATTAGGGTCATTTCATCACTTGTGAGAGACCAGAGGCTTTACCTTGACCTTTGACCTCGATGGGTATTACAGGACAAAATTTCTGAAAAAGATTAGTGTGTGTGAAAGTCTCGGCTGTGGAAGAGATTCCTGTGGAATAGTCTCGTGTGTGGAAAAGTCTCGTGTGGAAAAGTCAAGTGTGTGGAAAAGTTTCGTGTGTGGAAAAGTCTCGTGTGGAAAAGTCTTGTGTGTGGAAAAGATTCGTGTGTAAAAGTATCTTGTGTGGAAAAGATTCGCGTGTAAAATTCTCGTGTGTGGAAAAGATTCGTGTCGAAAAGTCTCGTGGAAAGGTTTCGTGTGAAAAGTTTCGCGTGATAAAATTTCGTGTGAAAAAGTCTTGTGTGTGGAAAAGTTTCGTGTTTTTGTGGAAAAGATTTGTGTGATTTGGTAATGTCTTGTGTGTGTACTATTCATGTTTATGAGTCGATTCTCCCCCATACCTTTATCATATATATCACGCATGCGCTTATTCCGGATTATGTGGTTGCCGGCGGCAAAGCAGCGAGATCTATTCCTCTACACCAGACGCCAACCGGCGACGGAGGTTTCTACGACTTCGGCCATACTTTATCTAAAAGTATGCCATTATGAAACCTGGCAACAATTTTGAAATTTTTTTGAAAAACCAGGTATAGTAAATATCTTGTTTATGATAATTATCAATGAATCCGTTATCTTTACTACCTTTCCGATGTTACTAATACTATCTCTGCCTAAAACGATTAGGTACTTACTTCCGAAGGCAGCCCCTGTAGATGCAAAAACGACTGGCCATACACACAAATTTTGAGGTGTAGAAACATGCGTTGTTGCTTCAGTTATTACTGTTGTTGGTGCCGCATCACATCCATCCACACTAACTGCCCACCATTTATACAATTCTGCTGCTCTGTCGTCAAGCTCCATCAAACAAACGTCCATTTCACTATTTTCGCTTGAAAATGCATTTTTGCGCAACGCAAGTCATAAAATTCTTAACAGCCTCGCACACTATAAACATTTATATCTCCACAAAACAAACTAATCAACCAAAAATTTACTATACGGAGAGGTTGTTTATAAAAATTAACTACTCTCATTGCCAAAATTTTATAAAAGTTATTAATTTTGTATGAAAAAGCTGATATCAGGCGGATGAACTTGGCGGGCATAACCAATTTCTCATTGAATGAGTTGAAGCGGTTACTATAGGAATTACCTCCAAACATGGTTATCGACTCGATTATGGCTGACGAACTAGTGNTATCAGGCGGATGAACTTGGCGGGCATAACCAATTTCTCATTAAATGAGTTGAAGCGGTTACTATAGGAATTACCTCCAAACATGGTTATCGACTCGATTATGGCTGACGAAGTAGTGGAGGGGACAGTAGTTCGTCGTGTTCGGGGAGCAGTTTTTTTACTGTTTTATACTAAAAGTCATGTTACTATAGGGAAATCGATTAAAAACATGTAAACAACCAATCCGTCTATCGACTCGATTTGGGCTGACGAATTATTGGAGGGGACAGTAAATATCTGTAATTCTAGAGTTTTAACCAAATTTAACCTAACAACCTAACAACCTAACATCAGTAAGGTATATGAATACCATTGAGCCCCTAAATCTAAGATGGCGTCTGTATGATGTCATTATGTTCTTCCCTAAATCTAAGATGGCGTCTGTATGACGTCATTATGTTCTAACAAAACATTGATACACTAAGCCTCTTCTCTTTATTATTATTACTTTAACACCCTAAACACCTTAACAGAACTATCACCCTAACATTTAATCCTATAACACTCTAGCATCTAACATCCTAACACTTTAACATCTAACAACCTAACAGACATTGATACACTAAGACTGCTCTCATTATTATTGTTACTCTAACATCCTAACACCATCCAAACACATTAATATTCTAATAATTTAACACTGCCCTAACACCCTAATAACCTAACACTATCATAACATCCTAACATCATTTTACCGTAGCACCTCTAGCACTCTGACAACCTAATACTATCCTAATATATTAATATTAACAATCTGACACCAACTTAACACTCTAACACCTTAACAACTTANTACCAACTTAACACTCTAACACCTTAACAACTTAACACCACCTTAAACACCACTTTAATACCCTAACAATCTAACACCCTTAATAACCTAACAACATAGTAATTTATCCTAACAATCTAAATAATCTATTAACCTACCAACCTATCTAATCGTCTAATAACCTAACTCTCTAACAACTTCATAATCCATTAACCTAACAATCTATCTAAACAACAATAATTTAATAATCTAACAATCTAACATTCTAATAATCTAATAATCTAACAATCTTACACCCTACAATCTACCTAATAATCCAACAACCTAACAACCTATCAATCTAATAACATAACAACCTAACGACCATTGATACTCTAAATCTAAGTTGGTATTACCCTAAATCTAAGATGGCGTATGTGTGTGTTTGTGAAGTGTGTTTGTGTTTTAGAAGAAAAAAAAAGCCTAACAACCTACCAATCTAATAACAACGACCATTGATACTCATCGTGTAAAGCAATGGTAAGTAGTAGAAAAAAAGATTTTTTTATTTAATTAATTTAATTATATTGTTAATTTGATTTAATTAATGAATTAAAAAAAAAGTTACGTCAATGTTTAGTTAATTCAAATATTTGTTTTTGTTTTTATTTCTTTGCCATAAAAAAACCTAGTGTCATTTAAACATTTGTACAGCATTCTAGAGTAAAAGCTAAAAAAAAAGAAGTTTTTGAATTATCTTTAAAAATTTTTTGTTCTTTTTTTTACTCGGTCAAGCAAACGATACACTGAAAATTTTAATTATATAGTCAATTTTTTTTTCAACTTTTAGAATTTATTTTTTTTTTAAATTAATTTACAAAATGTTTGAAATTTTGTCATATTCTGGAGATGGATAGGATTGGCTCAAATCAATTTCAAATTCTTCAGCGAAAAGGGAAAAATAGCTTTCGATTTCTAAAATTTCATTTGTTCCGCTGCATCCAATGCACCGGGTGAAAAGATAATGGGATCTTCCTCAGTACCTTGGTAGTACTCTGCAATTTGTGACAGTAAAATTTCGGACTTCCATTCTTCTAGGAAATTATCCAGGTCGATTATATCAATGACCGAAGCGGAGTCTGACATTGCTTCAACTTCTGGCATTTATGGTAGGTCGACTTCAGCTGTAGCAGTTAAAAAATAAAAAAAATAAAAATGAGTGGAAACTATATAAGTTGTTTTATAGACATTGGAAGATGACAAATTATTTCTAGAATCAAATGACAACTATTTTGATTTAAAATTTAATCATAAAATTTTAAGTTTATGCTTACCTGCAATTTGCAGTAGATTGAGAAAAACTGGCGTGTGAAAAATCAATTTTCCCAAGCCCATAACATGGTTTTTAAAATGTGGCAAGTTGAAATTTCGGCGAGTGGTTCTTGGTGAAAAACGTCCTTGTACTCAAACAGTTTTACCAGATTTACCATTGACACTGATGAAACAAAAAACTTTGCATTGTTATCATAACACAAAAGAATTTTTGTGTCAAATAAAGTTTTGAGTAATGATTGAATGCTAGGCCGAAAAGAATTATAACTTAGGCAATTTTCGTTTTCAAACGCGTGGTTAACTGGTGGTTCTTCAAAAGAATCATCCCTGCAATCCAAAATAAACTGATGCGCTGTAGAACTCACTTCGTCCATTTTGCAAATGAATATTTTTTCGGTATGGAACCCTAATGGAACAATATGAATGTAATTCATCATGACTTTCACGTTTGAAATTCAAAGGACTATTATTAGCTTTGCAACCTCCACTTGGCATTTTATAATGTTTTAATCTTAGAATCTGTTAGTCTTTTAAGGCAGCCCTTTAAGAACATAAAAGTGTAATGGTAACATCTTGGTCCGCCAAAAATTTTAGATACCCGGATATCATTTCACGGAGCATTTTAAAGCGGAATGTCAACAAATTTTTTATAATATATTCTGCAGACTCTTTGCATTTGTTAAGGAAGTCAACGAGTTCCTTGCATCTGGCCCTTGTTTTTCGAGGGTAATTTTGCGAATTTACAACAATATGAACAATAAGAGCAAGTTTTTTACTTGAAGCTGACCTAATTCTTTTTACTCTTTTCTGATAATGAACTTTCTAGTCCAATAGGAAATGGAGAAACACTTGACATTTACCTAAACTCATTGCTTGATAAATTTCAACTAACGGGGAACAATTGAAAAAGTTCAGTTTTTAAATAATTTTGAAAGATTTTTATTAATTTTTTATTCACTAAACACACGGAGGTTTGTACTTTGGACAATTTTTTTTTGCATTTTCTCTCTTGGCAATAATAGTTGATTAATCCATTTATTATTGCGTTACAAAACGAAATAAAAAGTGGTTTCTGTTTTAACTCGGTTAATTTTCAATTTTTTAAAATATTAGGCAAATCGCCAAAGGTGTTTAAAAGATATATATTTTTATGAACAAAAAAGAAAAAAAAATGAATAAAATGATCAAGTTCCCTTGTCAAACTTTGTCATATCGTTTAAAACTTAAACTAATTAACTTCTGTGAAAATTTGTAAAGTTGTTGACATTTTCATGAGAACATTAGAAAAATTTAGTGGCTAAAATCTCCATTTTGACCGGTCAATTTACGCAGATGTGCTAACCATGGTAACCCTGGTCACACTTTTTGACAATGCACTGGAGGATTTCAATGAAATTTTCAACTTCAAGAATGTTGAGACGAATCTTTGGTCCATGGTAATTTTCAAAGTTATTGCGTAGCATATTGGGTTGTTTAAAATCAACGTTTGATGATCATTGATCCATTGAATCTGAACTCGTAAATTCCCAGAGCTCAAGTATTGACAATTTGTTTGCCAAAATTCATGGATTAAATATGGATTGCCAGTGTTTTCACCTATCAATTTGAAAACACTTTTATAATTTCACGACTCAAATATTTTTCCATTACCGTTTTCAATATTTTCCAAAATTTGTTTCAAAAGATTAATGAGTTGGTCAACTTTGGGATACAAAACTTGGATAATTGATGGTTTGCAATTGTGATTTGCTTTGTGCAAGTAAATTTTCCACATCTAGAAAATTCAGAAAATTGTAAAACAACAGCAATTATTCAGTTTAAGGTATACATACTCCTGCAACTTCACAAAATCCGAGCCTGGCTTTTAGTAATGCAGTAATTTCAAACTTGTAAACCAAGCTCTTGTCCAAAAAATATTTTTCTGCAGTGACACAGTTGAGTGAAGTTTGCTTTGCTTGGCTCAAATATTTAAAATGTTCATTGGTTTCGTTTTCTGGTGCCATCTGAACGTCTCTATTGTCTTTCCCTCCAACCAAGAGTTCAAGTCCATCCCTTTTCTTATGCCGTTTTATACTGTCACCGCAGACTTTACAAAAACAAAAACAAAAAATCATTAACTTTAAATTTAAAAATAAAAAATGAACTTGCCTTGTCTTAAAATTTTTAATTCTTTCTTGACTTCCTCAATTGAAGTGCATGGTATCTCTATATTTATACAATTTATTTGTAAACAAAATGTAAACGGTAAAATTTAAAATTTACCACGATTTTCTAAATTTTCACAGTTGGTTAGTATTTCCAATTGATTTTGAAAATGTAATGAGAAATTGCGTTTTTTGACATTTGTCATTTCCTGGTTTGCACTATCCGTTTCTATCCAGTTATTGTCGTCCAATTTAGTTAAATCATTTTCCGATTTTTGCTTTTGTATTTTTCGAAAAGCTGGAATAGTTTGCTTTGGTAACACTGAAAACGTACCATAAATTAATTTACCTGAAAAAATGTTTTAAATAAAAGTCTTACAGCTTGCAATTGAGCTCTCCATAATGTACTTGTTCAAGTTAAAAGTGCAAGTGGTTCACTCACTGGTAAAATTTTCCCCTTTTATACTCTCCCATGTACTCCAATGAAACATTTTCTCTACTCGAATCATTTCTTTTTTGGCCGTAAATGTGAGAGAATGGGCAAAGCAAGGGTTGAAAAGTCTCAAGACAATAGCGATATATTTCAAAAGTTTTATACACAATTGAAGGAAAAAAATGTAACTAGAAAATTTAAAATTATACCATATGAAACAATGAATTCTGGACAACAAAATGTAATTGATTGAGTTGAACATCATCTGACAAAAAACTTGCAATTACTTGCTCTTGTAGTTGGTGAAGGTGGAACTGGTGAGTTTATCTGTACCGTTTTTCTATTATAAAATGACATTTTTGTTTATTGTGTAGGAAAATCACACATTATTCATTACCTAAAGTCAATGTTTATGCAAAGAAAAATACAGTTCCGTGCAATGTCATTTACAGCTAACTTTTTAATTTAACCAATAGTAAACCCAACTAGTAAACTAAACTATAAATCTAGGTTGTGCTTCAAATAACGTTGACGCATATACTATACATTCATTGTTCAACTTGGGATATTTTTCACCTTTCATTCCTCAATGTGATCCAAATGACTTTTCACACTTGGCAAATGTAAATTATTATCTACTGGACAAAGTTTCAATGATTGGAAAACGTTTAATGGGGTTCATTTCCGAGCGCTTAAAAATTATCCATCGTTCGAATGAACCTTTTCGGAATTGTTCATTTATTGCATTTGGCGATTTGAGTCAGGTATAGTTAAAGAAAAAAAAGATGGTAAAATAATTTATTAAAACTATATTGTACACTATAGCTCCGACCCGTAGCCGATTCTTGCATCTTTAAGCCAGAAATTAGTTTGTCACTTGGCTCGCTGGCACAAATTGGCGAAATGGCATACAACAAATTTAAACACGCACTTATTTTGACTGAGCAGATGCATGTTTACGGTGAAGATGAAGAATTTAAATCAATGTTGCGTAGGATATGTGTAGACATCTTGTAGTTAAAGAGTAGAGAAGCTACAAATTTGACTCTCGGTGAACAAGCTGAATTTGCGAAAATTGCAACTGTAGTGTTTCCAACAAAAGCAAACGTCAGACAATATAACCAGTAAGAATTTATTTAATTTTACTGTAAACAGTGGTATAATTGATAAAAATTTTATAAAAAAGGTTTAGACTAGAGTACACGGGACAACAAATTTTAAAAATTTCTGCTTATTATTCTAAAAATTCACTAAAAGAAATTGAAAACTATCTAAACTTGAGCATTGGTACTCCTGTTGTACTAACTAAAAATTTGAGTGTCAAAAGTGGATTATTCAACGGTAATTTGAAATAAAATACACCTATTGTTGTAAACATTTTAATTGTATTATAAACCATTTTCTCAGGCGCTATTGGTCATGTTACCAAAATTTCCAATTTTGATTTCCAAAAAAATCCACAAGTGATTTATGTAAAATTCAAACAGTATTTTGGAAAAAATTTTTTGTTGCGTGATGATGTGCCAATTCTAAGGTCCAAAATTCCAGAATATTGCAACATTACAAACGTGTCTTGGACAATGGAGCAGTTTCCACTTGAGGTATATTTTTTTTTGATAAGAATTTATTTTATTTTTAATCCAAGAAATGTATTGTAGGTGTTTTATTCTTGTACCATACACAAAGTACAAGGGCTTACATTGGATAAAGTTGTAATTGGAACTGGTGGTGGACCTGCTGCACAATAAGGGAAAGAGTGCACAACAAGTGAGAGAGGAACTGGAAGCTATCCCTGCATGGACATTGGTTCGCAAACTTAGGAAACGATATCCCAAGAGAAAACATCAAGTTCTCTTTCCCCATTGGTTATTTTTCATTGATTTGATTGAATTGGCAAAACTATCTACAGTTTCCAACAAAAATTACAAATTTGCCATGGTGTATGTCGATGTTTTTACCAAGTTTTTATGGATTCCTCTACAAAAGACAAAAAGTGGAGAAGACTGTTAAAGCCTTCAAAGCTATCCTTTTTCGTGCAAAAAAGACTCCGACATATGTTGTGTCTGATAAATCAAAAAAATTTTTATCAAAAAATTTTCAAAACTTTTTGGCAAGCAAAAACATTAGCTACTATTATATGCACAGTATAGTCAAGGCAAGTCATGCGGAAAGAGCCATTCGTACAATACGAAAATATTTGGCTCGTTATCATGAAAACTATCAAACAAGTGACATTTTAAAGCTTTTAACAACAATTGTTGATANAAAATATTTGGCTCGTTATCATGAAAACTATCAAACAAGTGACATTTTAAAGCTTTTAACAACAATTGTTGATAACTACAATGCCAGAAAGTATTGAGTGACCAAAATTGCACGACGTGATGCACTCAAACTTGAAAATCAAGATTTGGTATGGCAAAATATATTTGCAAAAATTGCTAGAAAAAAACCAAATCCTATCAAATTTAAACCAGGAGATAGAGTTAAACTTACAGCATTTAGAAGACTTTTTGACAAGGTAAGCTTCATTTTTCTTTAAACAATAAAATTTTAAACGCAATATATATTTAGGCTAGTGAAAGACAATATACTGTCGAAGACTTTTTTATTAAAAGAGGGGTTCAAGCAATTATCCAACAAATTTCAATTGGTTAATTGACTCTCAGGTTGAGGATATTATTGGAAGTATAGCTGAAGCTTAGCTCATTTTCCTCAAGAAACCCGCCAAGAAGACATCTAAAAAATGAACAAGTTTGGTCCAAAAGAAAGTCATTTTGTATGTTTGATTAGTGCAAAGGGACAAAATTATATTCCAGACAATAGTGCAAACAACTTTTAACATTAATCTCCCTGAGCCTATTGAATTTGGTGAACAATATAAACTTGGAATTGGAAAAGCAAGTTTTCATCCATAAAAAATTGAGCCGGCAAAAATTTTGGTCACAACCCTGGAGACAATGTAATTAAAATAATTGAAATAACTGAAATAAGGCTGAACTGCTGGATATTTATAAAACAAAATATGCAAAAAAAAATATTGTACAGTTTGTGGAAAATTTTAAAATTCTACTGGCAAAATTACAAACAAAAGTTGAAATAAACATGTTCAAACCAACTGCAGAAGAGGACCCAATTTTTGTCTCGTACAACAATTACACAGACTATGACGTGTCATTTTCATCATCATTCGCAGATGCTTTTGGGTTTTTAAACCAAGTTATTATCCTGGGAGACACTTTGCCGAGTGCCCATACAGTCAAGCATTGTTTGATCAAATTGATATAAACAATGAATTCGTATTGAGTGTGTTTAGTGATAAAATTCACAAGTTGACTGTTGAAGAGCCAAGTGCACTCGACATTATTCATCTAGTATTGGAAATTAATCGTCAAATGGAAACTCAAAAAATGGAATGCGTCTATGACGGGGAATATTTTGAAATTGAAAGCACTCCACCAAAAAATTCTGTAAAATTTTCAAATTTGATTGCAACAACTTTTGGACTAAATTCAGACATGTGGTACTTTGGTGGAGCAAAAATTAAAAGTTACAATAATATTATCCTTTATACCGTCCCATCGAAAATAATCAATCAAACCTTGTTGAATCACAAGTTGCCTATTGTAAATTATGCCCATATCTAAACATTTTTCAATTTAAAAACGATGAGTCTGTTGTGAACTTGTCTTTGAACCCAGTTTTGTATATGCCACTTTCAAAATGCAACAAAATTCCAAGCATTCAAATAAAAATTACAGACAAATTTTTACAGCCAATAAAAATGGAAGAAAATACAAAGTCGACTCTACTTTTACACATTCGTACAAAACGATATTAATACAGCGAATACACTAAAGGTTTTGTCAGTCAACTTTTAAACTTTAACCAGTTTAGAAATTCGTTCAATTGAGTGTGATACAGATGGTTGTAAAATTGACAATATTACACCAATAGAAAGTCAATTACCACCACCGGACCAAATGGATTCCAAAGCGGAAAATTTAAAAGACGAGAAATCTTTAGTACAATACCATTCATCTCAAATTGGATATGGAATTAACCCATTGAGTTTTGACTATGATCTTCCTATGAGCAAGTCAAAAAAGTCTAAAACAATAGGGAAAAGGACAAAAGGACGAAAAAAACGTCAAGTCGGCAAAGACAAAATGTCAAAACAAATTAGAAAGGCAAAAAAACGAAGCAAGCTGGAAAAGGACGTAGAAAACAACGTGTTTTAAAAAAGACACTTTTAGTAGGAAGTGGAAAGTCAAAGAGGAAAGGCTGTCAAAAGCAACAAAACTACAAGAAAAAATAAAATGGATTCAAAATTTGAAGAAACTCATCAAGAATCAAGGTCAAGTTTGAAGTCAAACTTGCAAATTTTTTCAGTCAATAACACCGATGTCAGCGTCCTCTCCTCATATTATGTCACCTACCACACAAAACAATTACAAGGAACAAAATAACACAGAGTTATGGTTTCAAATGCCACCAACGCCTGCACATGTATACACGGAGTTGTACAATTTTTTTTTACTCATTCGAGCTCGAATTACAGATTTGAGTGGAAATAAAATTTCAAGTTCAAATTCTTTAGTCAAAAGCAATTTACTTTTTCATACAATGTGGTAAGATTTGATTGAATCAATTAATGGAAATCCAGTTTCCAGCAGTTTAAATCAATACCCCCATCAAGCTGCTATGGTCCAACTATTGTTTTCAACAATGGGAGAAAAACAAACATCCATGACAGCTTTATTGTATTATAAAGACAATGTACAAGATAGCTTTGATGCTACCAAAAATACGGGATACAAGACTAGGCAAACCCTAGGGGCTGAAAGCAAAATTTTTGAAATGATTGGAAAAACATTTTCCAGCCTATTTTTCAACACAAAATATCTCCCTGGCAACGTTATATCGGATTTTAAATTTTGCCGTTCAAAAAATGAAATTTGTCTCGATTCTGCAAAAACTGGAACATGCCCATATGCATTACAAATTGACAGTGCAAAACTCTATGTAAATCATCATATAGTCAATCCAAAAATTGTCTCTCAACACACGAGTCTATTGTTCAAGGGATCCTTTGCCAATTATATGCTAAATGACACAGAAACAAAAATTTCATTTATACCATCGGGATCAGTTTCAGATACATCAGAAGAAAATTTTACCAAAGTAACGCAGTAAATTTTGATTGGTAAGTTACAATTTGAAATTTGTAAAAATAAAATTTTTCAATTTTCATATTGTATTTTCTAGGATTGGATTTAAACAAGGCATATCTCGGTAACCTTGGAAAATGTGCTTTAAATTTTCAAAATTTTACACTAAACAATTTGATTGTGCGAAGTGGCACAAACTCTTTAGTCAAAAGGATTATTCAAATGGATTTTGAAAATTCAGCATACATGGAATGTTACCAAGCAATTTTTGAAGGCCTGGGTGCAGAAAGACCCATGGATAATGGAATCTTATTTAAAGATTTTGTGGCGGGAAAAAACTTATTCCTCGTCTCAATTGCACCTAATTCAGTGTCTGCATCCAGCTTTGTCATGTCATTATCGGGCCAAGTTTATGTAAGTCAACACCTACATCATTAAATTTCCCCTTACTGACTTTTTTTTTTAATTATTCAGGTCGATTTGACATTTAAAACTGCATTGACGGAGCCAATAACAGTATTAACAGTGGGATTTCATCAAAAATGCTTAAAATTGGAAGAAAGAGCGAAGTTTACTTAAACTAAAATGGATTCCATCACACTTGAAAATTTTTTAAAACATATGAGTAAAAACAGCAAGGAAAAACCATATTGTTTTGTAATTGCTGCGGATGAAATGCATGAAATAAACTTTTTGTAATGTCCAATTGCAATTATTCAAAATGACGAGTCATCAGAATTGGAAGGGAAGCATTGGATATTCTGCTACGTGGACAAACGTGAAAATGGAGCAAAATCCTTTGTATTTTTTGCTCCTATGAAACACCACTCTAATCTTACAACGTACAGAAGCCACCATACTATGAGGGGAGAAAATTTGCATCAGTTTCAAAAAAACTAATCCAACACATGCGGCCTATTCACTCTCTACGTAGCAGCGCAACTCATGATTGGGTGGAGCTATTGGTCTGTGCTATGTGACTTTAAGCCCTACAATCTTTCTTATAACGAAAGCTTGTAAGTCTTTTTCAACTCGATCCATTTCCCCAGCAACCCACAAGAAAAGAAGAAAATTATACAAACGTGTTGTGAAAGACTGTGTAAATATTGTAAAGTTGAAAGGGGAGAGCGTGAAAAACATCAAAAGTGCAAAAGTACATAAAACATTAAACTCAATTCTCTTTTACTTTTTGAATTGTAAACTTCTCTCTCCGTCCAAACTCTACTCTGAATAAATTAAAAAAATTTAAAAACACTAACAAACCCAAAACAGAATACACTGTGTAAATTATTTAAAAACAATTGAGGTAAAAAAAAATTTAAACAATACCGACAAAATTCTGTTTTTGCTATTGTTCTAACATTTTATCCCATTGGGCAGACGGTCTCTGGGAGTTATTATTTTACTCTATTGGCCTGTCGGTCTCTAGAGGTTTTTATTTTCATTTATGCTTTTGATATTGCTTTAACATTTTATTGCATTGGCCAGACGGTCTCTGGGAGTTATTATTTTACTGTATTGGCCTGTCGGTCTCTAGAGGTTTTTATTTTCATTTATGCTTATTGTCATTTTTGCTTTTGCTATTGCTTTAACATTTTACCCCATTGACCAGACGGTCTCTGGGAGTTATTATTTTACTCTATTGGCCTGGCGGTCTCTAGAGTTTTTTATTTTCATTTTTGCTTATTGTCATTTTTGCTTTTGCTATTGCTTTAACATTTTACCCCATTGACCAGACGGTCTCTGAGAGTTATTATTTTACTTTATTGGCCTGTCGGTCTCTTCTCAAAAAATAAAAGTAAAAAGCTTATTGTCATTTTTGCCCTTTGCTATTGCTTTAACATTTTACCCCATTGACCAGACGGTCTCTGGGAGTTTTTATTTTACTCTATTGGCCTGTCGGTCTCTAGAGGTTTTTATTTTCATTTTTGCTTTTGCTATTGCTTTAACATTTTACCCCATTGGCCAGACGGTCTCTGGGAGTTATTATTTTACTCTATTGGCCTGTCGGTCTCTAGAGTTTTTTATTTTCATTTTTGCTTATTGTCATTTTTGCTTTTGCTATTGCTTTAACATTTTACCCCATTGGCCAGACGGTCTCTGGGAGTTATTATTTTACTCTATTGGCCTGTCGGTCTCTAGAGTTTTTTATTTTCATTTTTGCTTATTGTCATTTTTGCTTTTGCTATTGCTTTAACATTTTACCCCATTGGCCAGACGGTCTCTGGGAGTTATTATTTTACTCTATTGGCCTGTCGGTCTCTAGAGGTTTTTATTTTCATTTTTGCTTTTGCTATTGCTTTAACATTTTACCCCATTGGCCAGACGGTCTCTGGGAGTTTTTATTTTACTCTATTGGCCTGTCGGTCTCTAGAGGTTTTTATTTTCATTTTTGGTTTTGCTATTGCTTTAACCTTTTACCCATTTGATGTAACTATATATAAACATTTTCCATTATTTCTAAATAGGCTGAACCAGTTTCATGTTTGTGACATTACTACCCATCGCTATGAATATTCTTGGAATTTCGTGCTTTTTAAACAAAAATTTGGAAATTTATGAGAATGAATTTCATCTCACTACAGACAATTCCAACATTTTCCAACTGGTTTTATTTAATTCCACTCCTTGCTCAGAATAAATTGACTGTGTGCATAAAAAATGACATTTACCGACTTTGTGAGCAAGAGGAACCAAAATTTTATGATGAAATTATTGCTTCAAAAACTGTGTCGATTGGAAAATTATTTAGTGATCAAGAAACCATAATAGTGTCGTTGATTAAAAAGCGAGCATTAAAACGAGTGGAGTGTGAAAACTGTGGGTCCCATCCTACTGTTGGAATGAATTGTTCCAAGGTTCTTGCCAAAGAATTACAAAAATATATTTTGGAAACTAGTGAGCTTTTAAAGCAAAAAAAGTTAGAAACATTGAAACTTGAACGCTCAATTCAAAAATTGACGCAAGGATTTACAAATTTACAAATTCCGGTAAGTTTTACTTTATTTAAAATTTGCTTCAAAAATTGAGAAATTTTTATACGTTTAGAACGCAGTCTCATCCGTCGTAGAGACTGAAATTTATTTTTTGGCATNAAAAATTGAGAAATTTTTATACGTTTAGAACGCAGTCTCATCCGTCGTAGAGACTGAAATTTATTTTTTGGCATTTTCTCGACACTATTTGAATTTCCCTTATTCTCATGAAAAAATTGAAATTTTTTGCACTTGCCAAAATTGGTCTCAGTCATTTAAAGACTGGCAAGACTTTTTGTGCATTCTTTCAGCCTTGCCAAAAGTTTTGGTAATAAATTCCGCCTCATTCACCTTTGACCCTGTCGCCGATAAAATAATTCTCAATGAAATCGAATCTTGGTTCATGATTTGGAAAAATTCCATGATAAATTTCCAGAATTGAGTGTAAGAAAAATGTCTAAAAACGGAAACGCTGTCAAGATTGTCAAATGTATGGTATACCGCCCAACGACTGTGTCAAAATACTTTGCAACAAAATTGAAATTTTATTTTAAAAAGAAATTAATTTTACAAAATGAAATTTATGCTGCCAAAACTTGCATTCACAGCCTATAATTTACTGAATCTCGGGTAATTGTTTCAAAAATTTAGTATAAATGCCATTGCTTTGCATAATTTTGGTTCATTCCCAGTTTGCTCGAGCTCAAGACAACATCATCACAGGATGAAGTCTCTCATCACTCTTATTGTTTCAAGTTATTTATTGCTCAGCGCCATGGCATGTGAGTATACACATTTAATCAAGTCAAAAGTTACAAATTTCCGATTTTAGATTTGAATATTGAAGAAATTTTGAGCTCTTGTAAAAACTGTACAAATTCCGGACAATATCTCTACTACAAAACAAACCAAATTGGTGGAATTGGAGATTCATATTTTTGCAACAATATATTTCGCCACAGTTTTTTACCTCGAACCTGCTTCTTGGCTTTTGCAACAAATTCCGAAGAGTGTAAATTAATTACAAACGAGAAATTGGATCAAGGCGTCTTGTTTGATATTATAAAACAAGACATTACCGTCATTGAATTTATAAAATTTTTGGATTCTCTGCCTTCCTCTTACAGTTTCTTTGGCTGGAATTTAGGTAAAATTATACTAAATTTGTAAAATTTCAGCAAAATTTTTTATTTTTTTAGGAGTTTTATTTGCAGCACTCGCCGAAGAAATCATAAAAGGATACTTTAAACATCGTTTGNTTTTTATTTTTTTAGGAGTTTTATTTGCAGCACTCGCCGAAGAAATCATAAAAGGATACTTTAAACATCGTTTGAGAAGATTAACAGTCGAGAATGTGGAATTATAAACGCAAAGAATCGCCGTCAATGGAAGAAAATAAATCTCCATGTAAAAAGTGTAAAATTGGCAAATGTAAAACTTGTAAAGCTTCTTTAAAGAAGAAAAGAACAGTAAATAAAATAAAAATTTGAAATTGTACATTTTCATCATTTAATTGATTTAATTTGATTTATTTAGTTTAAATGTTCCTATTGGAATTTTAAAGCTTCAACATTTTATCAAAATGAAACTCACAAGGAAACAGACTATGATTGTACTATATTAAATGACAAAAACTGCACATACTCAGTGTGACTTGCTTTTTTTGTAGACATTTGTGTGCACACTGCTACAAGTTTGTACCCTCAATAAAAGATCACTGGCCATGTCCACAGGTTGGAGCGGGAATAAAGAGGCCTCAAACCATTGGTCAAGATTTGAGTGCAATTGACCAGTCAGTCTTTAAACAAAGTCAAGGATCTCACTTGGACTCCTTGGTCACATTTGTATACTCGACTGAAGAAGAATTTCAAGAAATTGCATAATGAATGTAGTAGATGCGTCAACGTTATTTGAAGCACAACCTAGATTTATAGTTTATTTTACTAGTTGGGTTTACTAATGGCTAAATTTAAAATTTACCTGTAAATGACATTGTACGGAATTGTATTTTTCTTTGCAGAAACATTGACTTTAGATAATGAATAATGTGGGATTTCCCTAAACAATAAACAAAAATTTCATTTTATAAAAAAAAATGGTAAAGATAAACTCACCAGTTCCACCTTCACGAACTACAAGAGCAAGTAATTGCAAGTTGTTTGTGAGATGATGTTCAACTAAATCAATTACATTTTGTTGTCCAGAATTCATTGTTTCATATGGTATAATTTTATATTTTCTAATTACATTTTCTTTTCTCAATTGAGTATAAAACTTTCGAAATATATCGCTATTGTCTTGAGACAATTCAACTCTTGCTTTGCGCATTCTCTCACCTCTACGGCCAAAAGAGAAATGAGCCGAATATAGAATTTTTTTATTAGAGTACATGGAAGAGTATAAAAGGGGGAAGTTTTACCAGTGAGTGAACCACTTGCACTTTTAACTTGAACAAGTACATTATGGAGAGCTCAATTGCAAGCTGTAAGACTTTTATTTAAAACATTTTTTCAGGTAAATTAATTTATGGTACGTTTTCAGTGTTACCAGCTTTTCGGAAAATACAAAAGCAAAAATCGGAAAATGNGGAATTTTGGACCTTAGAATTGGCACATCATCACGCAACAAAAAATTTTTTCCAAAATACTGTTTGAATTTTACATAAATCACTTGTGGATTTTTTTGGAAATCAAAATTGGAAATTTTGGTAACATGACCAATAGCGCCTGAGAAAATGGTTTATAATACAATTAAAATGTTTACAACAATAGGTGTATTTTATTTCAAATTACCGTTGAATAATCCACTTTTGACACTCAAATTTTTAGTTAGTACAACAGGAGTACCAATGCTCAAGTTTAGATAGTTTTCAATTTCTTTTAGTGAATTTTTAGAATAATAAGCAGAAATTTTTAAAATTTGTTGTCCCGTGTACTCTAGTCTAAACCTTTTTTATAAAATTTTTATCAATTATACCACTGTTTACAGTAAAATTAAATAAATTCTTACTGGTTATATTGTCTGACGTTTGCTTTTGTTGGAAACACTACAGTTGCAATTTTCGCAAATTCAGCTTGTTCACCGAGAGTCAAATTTGTAGCTTCTCTACTCTTTAACTACAAGATGTCTACACATATCCTACGCAACATTGATTTAAATTCTTCATCTTCACCGTAAACATGCATCTGCTCAGTCAAAATAAGTGCGTGTTTAAATTTGTTGTANGATTTAAATTCTTCATCTTCACCGTAAACATGCATCTGCTCAGTCAAAATAAGTGCGTGTTTAAATTTGTTGTATGCCATTTCGCCAATTTGTGCCAGCGAGCCAAGTGACAAACTAATTTCTGGCTTAAAGATGCAAGAATCGGCTACGGGTCGGAGCTATAGTGTACAATATAGTTTTAATAAATTATTTTNTTCTGGCTTAAAGATGCAAGAATCGGCTACGGGTCGGAGCTATAGTGTACAATATAGTTTTAATAAATTATTTTACCATCTTTTTTTTCTTTAACTATACCTGACTCAAATCGCCAAATGCAATAAATGAACAATTCCGAANTTATTTTACCATCTTTTTTTTCTTTAACTATACCTGACTCAAATCGCCAAATGCAATAAATGAACAATTCCGAAAAGGTTCATTCGAACGATGGATAATTTTTAAGCGCTCGGAAATGAACCCCATTAAACGTTTTCCAATCATTGAAACTTTGTCCAGTAGATAATAATTTACATTTGCCAAGTGTGAAAAGTCATTTGGATCACATTGAGGAATGAAAGGTGAAAAATATCCCAAGTTGAACAATGAATGTATAGTATATGCGTCAACGTTATTTGAAGCACAACCTAGATTTATAGTTTAGTTTACTAGTTGGGTTTACTATTGGTTAAATTAAAAAGTTAGCTGTAAATGACATTGCACGGAACTGTATTTTTCTNTTACTAGTTGGGTTTACTATTGGTTAAATTAAAAAGTTAGCTGTAAATGACATTGCACGGAACTGTATTTTTCTTTGCATAAACATTGACTTTAGGTAATGAATAATGTGTGATTTTCCTACACAATAAACAAAAATGTCATTTTATAATAGAAAAACGGTANACTTTAGGTAATGAATAATGTGTGATTTTCCTACACAATAAACAAAAATGTCATTTTATAATAGAAAAACGGTACAGATAAACTCACCAGTTCCACCTTCACCAACTACAAGAGCAAGTAATTGCAAGTTTTTTGTCAGATGATGTTCAACTCNAAACTCACCAGTTCCACCTTCACCAACTACAAGAGCAAGTAATTGCAAGTTTTTTGTCAGATGATGTTCAACTCAATCAATTACATTTTGTTGTCCAGAATTCATTGTTTCATATGGTATAATTTTAAATTTTCTAGTTACATTTTTTTCCTTCAATTATGTATAAAACTTTTGAAATATATCGCTATTGTCTTGAGACTTTTCAACCCTTGCTTTGCCCATTCTCTCACNTTGTGTATAAAACTTTTGAAATATATCGCTATTGTCTTGAGACTTTTCAACCCTTGCTTTGCCCATTCTCTCACATTTACGGCCAAAAAAGAAATGATTCGAGTAGAGAAAATGTTTCATTGGAGTACATGGGAGAGTATAAAAGGGGAAAATTTTACCAGTGAGTGAACCACTTGCACTTTTAACTTGAACAAGTACATTATGGAGAGCTCAATTGCAAGCTGTAAGACTTTTATTTAAAACATTTTTTCAGGTAAATTAATTTATGGTACGTTTTCAGTGTTACCAAAGCAAACTATTCCAGCTTTTCGAAAAATACAAAAGCAAAAATCGGAAAATGATTTAACTAAATTGGACGACAATAACTGGATAGAAACGGATAGTGCAAACCAGGAAATGACAAATGTCAAAAAACGCAATTTCTCATTACATTTTCAAAATCAATTGGAAATACTAACCAACTGTGAAAATTTAGAAAATCGTGGTAAATTTTAAATTTTACCGTTTACANAAAATCAATTGGAAATACTAACCAACTGTGAAAATTTAGAAAATCGTGGTAAATTTTAAATTTTACCGTTTACATTTTGTTTACAAATAAATTGTATAAATATAGAGATACCATGCACTTCAATTGAGGAAGTCAAGAAAGAATTAAAAATTTTAAGACAAGGCAAGTTCATTTTTTATTTTTAAATTTAAAGTTAATGATTTTTGTTTTTGTTTTTGTAAAGTCTGCGGTGACAGTATAAAACGGCAAAAGAAAAGGGATGGACTTGAACTCTTGGTTGGAGGGAAAGACAATAGAGACGTTCAGATGGCACCAGAAAACGAAACCAATGAACATTTTAAATATTTGAGCCAAGCAAAGCAAACTTCACTCAACTGTGTCACTGCAGAAAAATATTTTTTGGACAAGAGCTTGGTTTACAAGTTTGAAATTACTGCATTACTAAAAGCCAGGCTCGGATTTTGTGAAGTTGCAGGAGTATGTATACCTTAAACTGAATAATTGCTGTTGTTTTACAATTTTCTGAATTTTCTAGATGTGGAAAATTTACTTGCACAAAGCAAATCACAATTGCAAACCATCAATTATCCAAGTTTTGTATCCCAAAGTTGACCAACTCATTAATCTTTTGAAACAAATTTTGGAAAATATTGAAAACGGTAATGGAAAAATATTTGAGTCGTGAAATTATAAAAGTGTTTTCAAATTGATAGGTGAAAACACTGGCAATCCATATTTAATCCATGAATTTTGGCAAACAAATTGTCAATACTTGAGCTCTGGGAATTTACGAGTTCAGATTCAATGGATCAATGATCATCAAACGTTGATTTTAAACAACCCAATATGCTACGCAATAACTTTGAAAATTACCATGGACCAAAGATTCGTCTCAACATTCTTGAAGTTGAAAATTTCATTGAAATCCTCCAGTGCATTGTCAAAAAGTGTGACCAGGGTTACCATGGTTAGCACATCTGCGTAAATTGACCGGTCAAAATGGAGATTTTAGCCACTAAATTTTTCTAATGTTCTCATGAAAATGTCAACAACTTTACAAATTTTCACAGAAGTTAATTAGTTTAAGTTTTAAACGATATGACAAAGTTTGACAAGGGAACTTGATCATTTTATTCATTTTTTTTTCTTTTTTGTTCATAAAAATATATATCTTTTAAACACCTTTGGCGATTTGCCTAATATTTTAAAAAATTGAAAATTAACCGAGTTAAAACAGAAACCACTTTTTATTTCGTTTTGTAACGCAATAATAAATGGATTAATCAACTATTATTGCCAAGAGAGAAAATGCAAAAAAAAANTTATTTCGTTTTGTAACGCAATAATAAATGGATTAATCAACTATTATTGCCAAGAGAGAAAATGCAAAAAAAAATTGTCCAAAGTACAAACCTCCGTGTGTTTAGTGAATAAAAAATTAATAAAAATCTTTCAAAATTATNAAAAAAAATTGTCCAAAGTACAAACCTCCGTGTGTTTAGTGAATAAAAAATTAATAAAAATCTTTCAAAATTATTTAAAAACTGAACTTTTTCAATTGTTCCCCGTTAGTTGAAATTTATCAAGCAATGAGTTTAGGTAAATGTCAAGTGTTTCTCCATTTCCTATTGGACTAGAAAGTTCATTATCAGAAAAGAGTAAAAAGAATTAGGTCAGCTTCAAGTAAAAAACTTGCTCTTATTGTTCATATTGTTGTAAATTCGCAAAATTACCCTCGAAAAACAAGGGCCAGATGCAAGGAACTCGTTGACTTCCTTAACAAATGCAAAGAGTCTGCAGAATATATTATAAAAAATTTGTTGACATTCCGCTTTAAAATGCTCCGTGAAATGATATCCGGGTATCTAAAATTTTTGGCGGACCAAGATGTTACCATTACACTTTTATGTTCTTAAAGGGCTGCCTTAAAAGACTAACAGATTCTAAGATTAAAACATTATAAAATGCCAAGTGGAGGTTGCAAAGCTAATAATAGNGCCTTAAAAGACTAACAGATTCTAAGATTAAAACATTATAAAATGCCAAGTGGAGGTTGCAAAGCTAATAATAGCCCTTTGAATTTCAAACGTGAAAGTCATGATGAATTACATTCATATTGTTCCATTAGGGTTCCATACCCAAAAAATATTCATTTGCAAAATGGACGAAGTGAGTTCTACAGCGCATCAGTTTATTTTGGATTGCAGGGATGATNCCTTAAAAGACTAACAGATTCTAAGATTAAAACATTATAAAATGCCAAGTGGAGGTTGCAAAGCTAATAATAGTCCTTTGAATTTCAAACGTGAAAGTCATGATGAATTACATTCATATTGTTCCATTAGGGTTCCATACCGAAAAAATATTCATTTGCAAAATGGACGAAGTGAGTTCTACAGCGCATCAGTTTATTTTGGATTGCAGGGATGATNAAAAAATATTCATTTGCAAAATGGACGAAGTGAGTTCTACAGCGCATCAGTTTATTTTGGATTGCAGGGATGATTCTTTTGAAGAACCACCAGTTAACCACGCGTTTGAAAACGAAAATTGCCTAAGTTATAATTCTTTTCGGCCTAGCATTCAATCATTACTCAAAACTTTATTTGACACAAAAATTCTTTTGTGTTATGATAACAATGCAAAGTTTTTTGTTTCATCAGTGTCAATGGTAAATCTGGTAAAACTGTTTGAGTACAAGGACGTTTTTCACCAAGAACCACTCGCCGAAATTTCAACTTGCCACATTTTAAAAACCATGTTATGGGCTTGGGAAAATTGATTTTTCACACGCCAGTTTTTCTCAATCTACTGCAAATTGCAGGTAAGCATAAACTTAAAATTTTATGATTAAATTTTAAATCAAAATAGTTGTCATTTGATTCTAGAAATAATTTGTCATCTTCCAATGTCTATAAAACAACTTATATAGTTTCCACTCATTTTTATTTTTTTTATTTTTTAACTGCTACAGCTGAAGTCGACCTACCATAAATGCCAGAAGTTGAAGCAATGTCAGACTCCGCTTCGGTCATTGATATAATCGACCTGGATAATTTCCTAGAAGAATGGAAGTCCGAAATTTTACTGTCACAAATTGCAGAGTACTACCAAGGTACTGAGGAAGATCCCATTATCTTTTCACCCGGTGCATTGGATGCAGCGGAACAAATGAAATTTTAGAAATCGAAAGCTATTTTTCCCTTTTCGCTGAAGAATTTGAAATTGATTTGAGCCAATCCTATCCATCTCCAGAATATGACAAAATTTCAAACATTTTGTAAATTAATTTAAAAAAAAAATAAATTCTAAAAGTTGAAAAAAAAATTGACTATATAATTAAAATTTTCAGTGTATCGTTTGCTTGACCGAGTAAAAAAAAGAACAAAAAATTTTTAAAGATAATTCAAAAACTTCTTTTTTTTTAGCTTTTACTCTAGAATGCTGTACAAATGTTTAAATGACACTAGGTTTTTTTATGGCAAAGAAATAAAAACAAAAACAAATATTTGAATTAACTAAACATTGACGTAACTTTTTTTTTAATTCATTAATTAAATCAAATTAACAATATAATTAAATTAATTAAATAAAAAAATCTTTTTTTCTACTACTTACCATTGCTTTACACGATGAGTATCAATGGTCGTTGTTATTAGATTGGTAGGTTGTTAGGCTTTTTTTTTCTTCTAAAACACAAACACACTTCACAAACACACACATACGCCATCTTAGATTTAGGGTAATACCAACTTAGATTTAGAGTATCAATGGTCGTTAGGTTGTTATGTTATTAGATTGATAGGTTGTTAGGTTGTTGGATTATTAGGTAGATTGTAGGGTGTAAGATTGTTNCTTACCATTGCTTTACACGATGAGTATCAATGGTCGTTGTTATTAGATTGGTAGGTTGTTAGGCTTTTTTTTTCTTCTAAAACACAAACACACTTCACAAACACACACATACGCCATCTTAGATTTAGGGTAATACCANTTTTTTTTTCTTCTAAAACACAAACACACTTCACAAACACACACATACGCCATCTTAGATTTAGGGTAATACCAACTTAGATTTAGAGTATCAATGGTCGTTAGGTTGTTATGTTATTAGATTGATAGGTTGTTAGGTTGTTGGATTATTAGGTAGATTGTAGGGTGTAAGATTGTTAGATTATTAGATTATTAGAATGTTAGATTGTTAGATTATTAAATTATTGTTGTANTTGTAGGGTGTAAGATTGTTAGATTATTAGATTATTAGAATGTTAGATTGTTAGATTATTAAATTATTGTTGTAGATAGATTGTTAGGTTAATGGATTATGAAGTTGTTAGAGTGTTAGGTTATTAGACGATTAGATAGGTTGGTAGGTTAATAGATTATTTAGATTGTTAGGATATAAGATTGTTAGATTACTATGTTGTTAGGTTATTAAGGGTGTTAGATTAGGTATTAAAGTGGTGTTTAAGGTGGTGTTAAGTTGTTAAGGTGTTAGAGTGTTAAGTTGGTGTCAGATTGTTAATATTAATATATTAGGATAGTATTAGGTTGTCAGAGTGTNAGGTGTTAGAGTGTTAAGTTGGTGTCAGATTGTTAATATTAATATATTAGGATAGTATTAGGTTGTCAGAGTGTTAGAGGTGCTACGGTAAAATGCTGGTAGAATGTTATGACAATGTTAGGTTATTAGGGTGTTAGGGTAGTGTTAAATTATTAGAATATTAATGTGTTTGGATGGTGTTAGGGTGTTAAGATGTTAGAGTAATAATAATAATGAGAGCTGTCTTAGGGTGGAATCCACAATGAGAGTCAAAATCTGAGGTTGAGCTGAGATTCCACTAAACCGAGTTTGAGCCTGATCCTCGGGTAAGACTCAACATCAAATGCACAATAAAAATGTGGTCGCGGCTCGACCGATCCGAGTTCAAGCATGAATCTGATCCTAGGTTCACGCTTGAGAATGCGCAGTTAGAATGTTTTGAATTTTTTTAAATACTTTCTTCACTTACATTTTATAAAATAAAATTCCATAAATGGACACATGTCACTTACACAATGTTTCAACACAAACATGGTTCCATTAAGATACCGAATTTAGTCGCGGATTGATTTGTTCCAGGAAGTTTATTTTTTGAATATCTCAATTGTATATATAGATAAATATCCCTTATACACATATTTAATCACATATTTTTTTTCAGGAATATACTAACGATAGTCGCGTGTTAATTTGGCACTGGTAATTCATTTCTTCGAAAATTTCAAGTAAAATTGGATAAATATAAACATTTCATTTACACAATGTTTATCTCGTCATTTACTGCACTCCATTTTCGGCATAATTTTCTAAGCGATGTGTTTTTCAGCCTATCGCTGTTTTTTGTCGCAAAATAACCTTAGCGATTTTCATTTCGGTCCATCACTCGAGCGAATTTGCCTAATAGTACAACGGAGTTTCTCTTGGGCTGCGGGAACCCATGGGAGGGCGATGGTAACCGACGGAAGGGCTGCGGGAACCCACGCGAATGCTGCGGGAACCCACGGGACTGCGGGAACACACGAGACTGCTGGAACCCACGGGAGGGCTGCGGGAACACACGGGAGGGCTACGGTGACACGGGATATCTTCTGGAACCCACGGAAGGCCTGCGGAAAGCCACGGAAGTGCGGGAACTCACGAAAGGGCTGTGGGAATCCAAGGGAGGGCTGCGGAAATCCAAGAGATGGCTGCAAAAATAAACGGGAGGACTGCGGGAATCCAAGGGAGGGCTGCGGAAACCCACGAGAAAACTGCGGGAACTCACGGAAAGACTGCGGGACCCCACGGGAGGGCTGCGGGAATCCACGGGAATGCTGCGCGAATTCACGGGAGTGTTGCGGGAACTCACGGGAGGGCTGAGGTAACCCACATGTGTGCAAGTGATGTCTATTTATATAAATTTGCTTGAGATATATCAAAAAAAAACATAAATAAATTACCTTGGTCAAATCAATTCGCAACTAAATTTGGTACTTTTCTGGAACCAATTATGTGTTTAAGTGACATGTGTTTATTTATGGAATTTTATTTGAGATTTTTGAAAAAATGAATTACCGGGGCCAAATTAATTCGTGACTAAATTTGTTAATTTGCTGAAATTTTAATTGAAAAAATAAATATTTTAACTAATATTTTAGTTAAAATCATTTTTTTTTAGCTAAATGTAATTGTTTAAAGAAATCATGAAGTAAAATCTTTAATAATCTTTCCTCTGAACCTACCCAACTGCCTGGTTTGGAAAACATTGAACCGGATCACTTTTTAAACCTTGATCTCGGATCACTTTTTCATTATGCATAGCAAACTGAATCTGATCGGCGGATTGATACTTGGATTCTGATCCGCCGATCAGAATCAAACTCGACCCGCACTTTTGGTTATTGTGAATACCAAACTGAGCCTCAGTCGGAGCTGTGTCTCAGGTTTTAGCCATTGTGGATTCCATCCTAGTGTATCAATGTTTGTTAGGTTGTTAGATGTTATAGTGTTAGGATGTTAGATGCTAGGGTCTTATAGTATTAAATGTTAGGGTGATTGTTAAGGTGTTTAGGGCGTTAAATTAATAATAATGAGAAAAGGCTTAGTGTATCAATGTTTTGTTAGAACATAATTACGTCATACAGACGCCATCTTAGATTTAGGGGCTCAATGGTATACATATACCTTACTTACACCTAATTTAAATTGTAAAATGGAGGTTTCTTCAAATTTCTAGTTTTTTGGAAGACTATTCCAGAATTTTGAGGTTTTAAATTTAACAGAACGTTTGTAAGTTGATGAGTTAAAATTGTCCATGAGCATCAGTGGCATTTTTCTTGATGAGCATAAAGTTGTTAGAGAGTGAGTAGAAAGCATTTTGTTTGTCGGCAGTTGAGGTCAAGAATTTCCAAGCATTTTTTGTTCTGGTCCATTCGGCTCTCTCATTTATTGTTAGTATTTTAAAGGTGTCCAATAATGTATTCACTTCTAGTGCTTTCCTATTGAGAGTGTAGATTTCCTTTCTAGTATTCTTATTTCCTTTCTAGAACTTTTTCCTTAATTTTCTGAATAGGGATGATTGCATGTACGAAAAGAGAAAGCGGTTATTTCCTCAGAGTATTGAACCCTTAGTGACAAGGCTATTAATAGCCGTAACTATGGGTTCAATTCTCTGAGGTTAATTCTGATTTGTAATATATGTAAGTCTTTTTTTGACTGTACAGCCCAAATGTGGATACAGTAGTCATAAGAGAATAATTGCCCATTATTTAGTAAAGAAAATTTCCTATTTTCGAGGAAGCTTTTTATGAGAGCAAGATAGTAAGCTTGAAGTTTGAATTAACTTTATCGTGTAGAATAGTATGATCCACAGAGTTGAATGGTTGTTTTAGGTCTATGAATACTGCACCAACTCGAGTGTTTTTTTCTGTCTATCAGTGTAAAAATATCTTCAGTGAGTGAGCAGATTGCTGTATGACAAGATCAGAGTATTCTAAATCCGTGTTACTCGTCACAGAGTAGTGGTTCAATAATTCAATAATCAAGATGAAAATAATCATCTTGAGAATTTTTAAATGGTGGCTACAGAAAGGGCTCTTTGAGTTTATTTATGAGCAGGGACACCGTTTTGCATAAAACGCATAATCGCATCGGTGTGTTTCCAAACATTAGGACAAAATTTTCTTAAGGATTCATCGCTAAACTTTTCCAAATATTGCATAATTTTTTGGAAATCGGATATTTTTTTTCAATGTGCATAAAATTTAACATATTTGAATATTTGCAAAAGTTGTAGGGAATTCTTTAAGTTTAACTTCAAAAATAGAGAAAAATTGAGCTGTCTTATACTCTTCTGTCAGCAGTCTCAATCTCAACTAATAAATTCATCCATAAAATAGCTATGGCGCTAAACTTTAAAAAGTTACTTTTCTCAAAACACATTAGGGCAAATCAAAGTGGCTTTTGAAATTTTGAAATTTTGAACTTTTGAAATTTTGGAGCATAATTTTTGAACTTTGCAAAGTTCAAATTGATTGATTTCAATTTGCAAAAAAAACTTTCACAATTTTATTTTTATTTTCATTTTTAAAATGTCTAAGCAAAAACGATTAAAATTAATCAACTCCGTCTGTGGGGAAGCACTTCAATTATTCCTTGCACTCGATGAAGATGATGAAAATGAATAAAATACTGGAAAATACCCTCGAGGAAGTAGAAATACTCTTGATGTGTAGGTATTTATCCCCTCGGTCAAAGGTAAGGAGATTTGTCATCGCTTACACAATTTAATTACAATGATAAGCATAATAGCTTATTATTAATACGTGGGTGATTAAATCTAAAGCCTGGCGACCAATTCACTAACAAACCTAGGGAACAAACCCGGAGTCTGTTGAAGGTAACTTCTCCGGGTTTGTGAAAACCTTATTCAGGACGAGAGTTAGAAAGAAGTCAACGGACCCTCTCAACTTACCCAACATACCCAACTTTTTGAGGTTTGTTTGGGGTTAACAACCCTAGGTTTTGACAAAGTTAATGCTCTAAAAAGAAAACAGGCATAGAAACTTACCTAAACCTTCAAATACACCCGAAAAATTTCCTCTGCTCTTGAGCAGGGTTACTGAGTATTAAGTTAAACTATTTTAGTTCTACTGTTTTAGCAAACAATAAGTTTCAACAGCGGAATTGATCATTGATCATTCGGTGAGTATTATCACTGTTATGTAGTAATTGTTAGTGTTGTGAGTCAACTCCACAGCAACCATTTGCTGTGACAACACCACAACACAAAATATACAAAAGCGATACTTCAACAGAACATCCAAAAGAACAAGAAGCACTGATGAACAGGCCATTAGTTACTGGACGTCAAAGGTTAGATCCTTGTGTAGATTGATAGGTAAGTAATTTGGTGTTGTCACGGCAGGTACCGGACTCAAATTACTTCCAAATCAATTTGCGAATGTTGAATACAATTGGTATTTAATATTTTGCCAAAAAGTAAAATTGTGACATTTTAGGAGAAAGGAATCACTCAGGTCAACATAGTTTTGAGTAGAACAAGTGGCTTGATCTACTCAAACTTCTTGGTTTACCGAAGTGATTCCTTTCAGTTTGATCTTCAAAATTTTTAGATAAATTAATTGTATAAAATATTAACCGAATAGATTCTTACCTCTAACGATTAAGTCCACTCCACAATACCATTGATCAATTATCACTAAAACTTTCAAATTGATTAGTATATTTTAAAAGTTAAGGATTATAAATAATTTTTTTTTGTAATAAAGAGATTGAAAAAAATACCTCCAAATCCCACAACCCCACATCTTCCACTCACAACCCATACACAAATGACTTTTTGTATGACGTGAACTCCTTCCATACCACTTTTCTCACCGACTACACAACCAAGAGGTAACCTAGCTTACCTTAAGGTTTAGGTAAGCAGTATTTTCTCAACCCCTTACTGAATAAGAAATAATTTTTGGGTTTTGCTTGGGTATGCTCGGTATGTTTGGACCCGGGGTGAATATAGATACCCCTATGTAAGTTAATGAATTGATTCCCTGGTGGCAAAATGTCCTTCCTCACTGTGATGACAAGATATTTAAAAATGTTAAAAATTAAAGTTAAAACTAAAAATTAAGAATTTCAAATAGACTTACTAAAGCCTTTTCTCATGTGAAACTTCAAAATCTCTTTTGAAGCTCAACAGCCAATCACAAAGCTCGTTTCATTTTAAGTTTCCTAAACCCTTTGCAAACTTTAAAAGTTCAAAATTTCAAAATCTCAAAACCGGCAGATTGATTTGCCCTATTATGTGCACCATAGTCAAAATCCCCGCTTCCTAACTCCAGCACCACGACGAAAATAAAAGGAACGGACCAGCCCACAGTGCAATTCGCATATAATTTTTAATTTCTTATTACAGCTGCGTGTTGTAATTAGGCAGTGGTGGTTGACCGTTAACAGCCAGTGTTAGCTCCCACTGTTACCAATCCAATAATTTTTTCTAAGATTTTCTTTTTTTTGTTAGGTTTTTTTATTTTTTAGGTTTTCTTTATTTTTGTAAGGTTTTCTCTTTTGTTTTTAGGTCTTTTTTTTATATTTTTTAGGTTTTTTAATGTTTTTAAAGCTTTTAATTTCTTGAAGGTATTGATTTTTTATTTAGGTTTGTAGGATTTTATTTATTTTTATTTAGGATTTTAAATATTGATAAGGTTTTTAATTTTGAGTTTATTTTAATTCTTTTTAAGTTTTTAAAATTTCTTTACGTTTTATATTTATTTTTAGGGTTTTTATTTTTGTTTAAAAAACTTAAAATAAAAAACCTAAAAAAATTATAAAACCTAACAAAAAAAATGAAAAAAAAACCTTAAATAAAACACCTAAAATAAAAAACCTAAAATAAAAAACCTAAAAAAATTTTTAAAACAAACAAAAAACATTAAAAACTGTAAAACCTAAAGAAAAATCAAAAGCGGGAAATGCTAAGACGGACATTTACCTATCTTCGGACCAATCTGACAGAAGAGGATCTGGAAACTCACTTGAAAGTGGTTTACAATAAAGACAATGAGGCAGGAGAAGAAGCTGAGCTTGATTCTGATAGCGATTAATCAATATAATTACGATTTTACTTAAAAATTATATAAGTCAATTAGGTTTTTTTTTAAATTCCATAAAACTCATAATTTTTATTCACTGCATAAAAGAATACAATCCGCCGCATAAAAATACGAAAAGTTGCGCATAATTGCGGCGTCCCTCTTTATGAGTATTTTTCTCATTGAGGAAAGTTTAAGTACACAATGAACGATTTTCAAATAGCTTAGATTATAGCTAAAGCTACGTTTAGACTCCTTCAGGTTCAGTTTCAGCTTCCGATTCTGATTCCGAATTAGCGGATTCAGGTTTAGAAAGTATAAATGCTCTGACAGTTTAAGTTTTAGTAGTTATACAAACTGAACCTGAAATTTTTTAAACAATTTATACTTCTGTTTCCACATTCAGAAAATTTCGAACAAAAAAATTAGGTTTGTTTTTTGTTCTTGGTTTGTTTTTTAGGTTTGAAGGTATGCCAGATTTTAAGGTTTGTTTTTCATTTTTTTTTAGGTTTTCTTTATATTTTTATTTATGTTTTTTTGATTTTTGTAGGTTTTCTTAGATTTTTATTTATGTTTTTTTGATTTTTTTTTAGGTTTTCTTAGGTTTGAAGGTATGCTACTAAAAACCCTAAATAAAACATTAAATTAAATTCAAATAAAAACCTAAAGAAGACTTTAAAAAAACCTAAAATAAAACCAAAGATAGAACTTAAAAACTAGCATACCTTCAAACCTAAAAAATCTTCAAAAACCTAAAAAAAAAGCTGAAAAAACAAACCGAAGAAAAAACTAAAATAAACTAAAATAATCAAAAAGAACCTAGAAAGACAAACTAATCTTTAAAAAACTTTCTACGATAGAAGCAAACTGTACTGTATATTTTCCGACTCGTTCCGATTGGAAATATTTTGTTGGCTGGGGCTGGGGTTCGGATTCGGGTATCTTGACTTTGGTATGGAAGAAAGAGAATCTCAAATTTCTGATAAAAAAAATTTCGCGGAAATTTCGCTAGTAGTAATTATCTAAAATGTCAAAGCGATTTAGAAGTGATGTATGTTCCTGTATCTGCTGTAATTGTGCTGTATCTCAAGTGAGTCATACATCACAATTTGCCTCGACTCAACTATGAGTACCAGATTAAATTAAACTTACTTTGCTTTAAAGAAAGTTCTTAAGAATAAAATCTGCGATATTCATCAAAACGTAATTCTGACACATGAATCCAAATCCTGGGACTGAGACCTTTCGATAGATACCCCACTTACACAGTATGAGATATTCGGACAAATGTTTGGCCGAATATTCGTTAATCGTTTGTAGAACGAAGCGAAGCTTCGTTATTCGTTTTCGGGCCGAATACCATTATTTGTTATATCCCTAAAAAAAACTAAAAAAAAACTAAATTTAACATTCTTCTGGATGGACCTTATGTTATTCGCTTTAGCTAGCTATAGCGAGAAGAACATAAGCTTAAGAGATCTATATCAGAAGCATATTTCAAAGACGAGATGTTGGCAGAGAAATTAAACTTGTCAAAGAATTGGTCACTAATCATTATCAACGGTAATTCAGGCAAGGCTAAAAGAGTTTAACAATAACCTAACTTAAGTTTTAAGAATGGACAAATACATTTATAATTATCTTGTCAAGAAACTCAGGCGTATAGTCCAGCCAAAACAAAACTAAAACTAAACTAAATAGACGTCGGTCGCAAAACGGAATAGTTGACAAAGCCTTTTTTTAAAGTTCAACACTAGCCCCTTGGCCCCCTTTCCCCCATCATTCTGGAATTTTTTAAATTATATTTTCTTACTCCACACATCCTTTTCGGCAATGGGGTGTGTTAAAATTTCAAGTGTCTGGAAAATGTCGAACCAGAATTTATTTTCAGCCGTAGATTTTAAGAGCAATTCCTCACTGGCAATTATCGTTGCAATACTAGTATATTATATGACTCAATTTTGCCGGAGGATAGAGTCGTTGACTCATTGAGTCCATACGCGAACTCTATTTTTGGTCTATCAAAGCATTTAAAAAAATAGCAAAAACGAAGTGAGAATTAGAAATAGTTTTTAAAAGAAAGGGAGGGATATTTAATGTGCTTCAAAATTTAATTGGAAAATTTTTTACTGAAAAATTTGTTACCGCTGGTTCTGGGACTCGAACCCAGATACACCGTTTTCCGGACAGTGTACACACCATATCACCACGGTGGTCCCAGCTGTCCTGGAGACTAATTTTCAGTATCTTGTGTTGTTTGTTTTTGACTTATTAGAAGTGGGGACATTTCGTCTCCATCACTTCAGTCGCAACACATTTTGTTAAAATTCGTTATGACAAAGGGTCGCGTAATTTATGTTTTTGTAAATAAAGAACGCATGCACAATTTTGTAATTATTTTTAAAAGAAAGGGAGGAATATTTAATGTGCTTCAAAATTTAATTGGAAAATTTTTTACTGAAAAATTTGTTACCGCTGGTTCTGGGACTCGAACCCAGATACACCGTTTTCCGGACAGTGTATTCTCTGGTCGGTGAAATCTCCGGTAGGTGAATTCTTAGGTTGGTGAATTTTATGGTCAGTGAATTCTCCTGTTGATAATCACCGGTTGGCAAATTTTCCGGTATCCAATACTCCGGTCGATACCCTCCGGTATGTCAATTCACCGGTATCTAATGCTGAGGTCGATAATCTTTGGTATCATTTTACTGGTGTAGTGAAACCAACTGCCGTTCTTCGGTACCCAATACTCCGGAACAGGTAGCCGTTCACCGATACATTATTATGTGTTGCAAACACATTATAGATCTGGCTAGTACGTCCGTCCGTCGGTCGGTGGTCCAACTCAAAACTTAATTGACGGATCGACATACGGTTTTCACTAATCGAAGCCCATGCACTAGGAACAGACAAGTTCGAAGATGAGCCATGTCCGTCAACTGTGACCTACTTTTTTTAATTTTTTCCCGAAACTTTCAATTTGTACCTTATGGGTAGTTCTTTGTGGATATAATTTTTTTGATGCGCGATGGATATTTAAATTGAAAAAATTGTACTATTACCTGATTGTACATGCGATGAGATCACCTGTGATGTGATTTTTGAAATTTAATTCTATTGAAGTAGTTAATTAATTAATTAATTACTTGACTAAAATAAGTGGTTTGAGACGGGTGGTGCCAACTCACAGCATTGGTTCATATGTGGGTGGATTGGACTTTCTGATGGATTTATTTACCAATCGGCAAACAAAAGTAATTAGAAATTTGGTAGCAATAGATTTGGCATCCATAATATTACTTTTAGAAATATCAAACAAAATCCTTTTGCAGGCCGACTGTTAAAAAAATCCAACAGAAGTTCGACAGTAATCCCCCGTCCCCTACTAACAAAATTGGCAAACAAACACACAGTTGCCAAATGTATTCTCATAACTTACTCATTTTTATAAAAAAATTAATATTCTTAAAATTTAAAGCTAGTGTTAGATAAGGATGCAAATATGTGCAAGAATTCCCGCAGCCCTCCCGTGGATTCCCGCAGCCCACTCGTAAGTTCTCGCAATTCTCTCGTGGGTTCTCGCAGCCCTCCTGTGGATTCCCGCAACCATCCGTCGGTTTCCTTAGCCTTCGCGTAGCTTTTCTCACCCTTCCCGTGGGTTCCCGCAGCCCTCCCGTGAATTCTCGCAGCCCTCTCATGGGTTCCCACAGCCCTCCCATGGGTTCCCACAGCCTACCCGTGGTATCCCGCAGCCCATCCGTGAGTTCCCGCAGCCCTCCCGTGTGCCTTCCGTCGGTTTGCGTAGCTTTCCCGTGGGTCTCCTCAGCCCATGCGTGAATATCATCAGCCTCCCAGGGATTGCCGCAGCCCACCCGTGAGTTCCCGCAGCCTTCCCGTGGGTTCCCTCAACCCTTCCGTCGATTCCCGTANCCGCAGCCCACCCGTGAGTTCCCGCAGCCTTCCCGTGGGTTCCCTCAACCCTTCCGTCGATTCCCGTAGCCCTCTCGTAGTTTCCCGCAGCCCTCCTGTGAGTTCCCGCGGTCCTCCCGATAATTCCCGCATTCCTCCCATGGGTTCTCGCAGCCAACCCGTGGGTTCCCGCAGCCAACGCGTGGGTTCCCGCAGCCAACGCGTGGGTTCTCTCAGCCTTCCCGTTGGTTCCCGCAGCCCACCCGTTGGTTTTTGAAGCCCTTCCGTCGGTTTTCGTAGCTCTCCAGTAGTTTCTCGCAGCCCTCCCGTGGGTACCCTTAGCCCTCCCGCATTTCTTCCATGGGTTCCCGCAGCCCTCCTGTGGGTTCCCGCAGCCCTCCCGTGGGTTCCCGCAGCCCTCCCGTGGGTAAATTTATCTAGAATGAAAAATGGAAATGTGGTGGATCCTGTAGTCTTTTCTATCTTTCCGTTGTCTTCAAATTATTTTCGTTTTACCCTTTTCAATATGAATTATTTGTAATGTAACTCCAGTGAAAATACTGAAAACTGCGTGTAAAATCAGGTGTGAAAATTAGTGAAGTAAAATGAAGTCACAGCAATTTGGTAAGGAGGTGTGAGTCAATATGGCAACATTTTAGATTCTATTTTATGGAAGAGAGTGAGGTCATATGTGTAACTTTATGATGCGCCAGTGGTTTCACGGTAGTCCAGCTCTCGCTACCAAAAGTAAGGTGGGAGTGACCGTGGTACTGGTATCAAAAATAACGGTAGCGGGAAATAGTTTCTGACAACTTGCGGTAACGAAAAAAGTTTAGTAACAAGTAGCGGTAGCGAGAAATTGTTAGTTAATCTCAGAGGCGTAGAAATTTTTCGTTAAAAGTTACCGGTAGTTACCGCAGTAGCGGTAACGGCACCGCGGAATTTGATTGCTGTAGCATTAGGAATTTTTCGTATCAAAGTAACGGTAGCAATCGCACGTCCCGCAGCAAAAGCAAATTTTTTTTAAAGTTACGACATCGGTAGCGCGGACCATGTTATCGGTAGCGCATACCATGTTATCGGTAGCGGACAGTCGAGGTGAAACATTTGGGTGATGTACCTCGCTCTCATTCGATTATGATATTTCCCACTTTCCATTCAATCACATTTCATTCAATGGTCCGCACTCAGGCAATATGTTATGGTTTGCTCATGAATGAAATAATCCACAAAGAACTACCCTTATGGGAATTTACATGTTAAACAATAAATCGAATATTTCGATAACCAATGAATGGATCGATTTGGGGTTTCAGTAAAGGATAGCCCAGGTCTCAAACCCCACCCCGCGCATATTAACAACCAAGCAATCTAACAACTTAGGATTCCCCTAGCCGGGCATCACCCCACTGTTACATTCCTATGTTGATGGAAATAAACGATGATCTATTAAGGTGTTTTTGTTGATAATTGGTCGTTAGTTTTATTTATGAGGTTGTAGATGCAATCTGATCTAATATGATCTGATCCCTTCTTGCTCGGAAAGAGCTTATATATGGTCTGGATGAGCCAAATTATGACATGAATCGAACGTGGAACGATATCGGTGTGTTTAGTCAACACCCGAATTCCACGTTGGACTAATGACAATCTGAGTCATCGTAACCTAATACGACCCCGGACATTACCCGATCCCGGGCAATACTCGACCCCGACCTTACAATACACCAGGCATTACCCGAGCCCGGGCGTTACCCTACCCCACACATTACTCGACTCCGACCTTACAATTTGCCAGGCATTACCAAACCCCAGACATTAACCGACCCCTGTACATTACCCAACCTCGACATTACTCTACCTCGTGTATTACCCTAAACCCGACCCCATCATTACCCTACCCCGGTCTTTACCCTACTCCTGGTATTATCTAGGCCTCCCTACCGCCAAATTTCCCACGCTCCCACCCAGCAACTTTCCATATCAATCACTGTTCACATTCTTTTCTACGTTTTAGCACTACAACAAATGCTTACTCTGTTTACAACAGTTTATTATGTGTTGCAAACACATTATATATCTGTATTGTTCATCCGTCGGTGCTCTAACTCAAAAATGAGTTGACGGATCGAGATGAGGTTCTTTTCTCCCGAAACTCAAATTTTGCCTTATGGGGATTTACATGTTAATTAATAAATCGAATATTTCGATAACCAATGGAATGGATCGATATAGGGTTTTTACTATAGGATAGCACATGCCTCAAACCCCATCCCAAGCATACTAAAAACCTAACAACTTAAAATTACACTAGCCTGGGCATTACTTAACCCCCTATATTACCCTGGCCCTAGTGTCACTTTACCCCAGACATTACCCAACCAAGACATGGTCCGACCCCGACATTTCCCGACATATGTCAGGCATTACCCTAGTTTGGTCATTACTTGACTGCGGGCATCAGCCTTTCCCCGACATTACAATATGCCATATATTACGCAACACAACACACTTCAGGACTCCGGCATTACCCGACCCCGGGCGTTACCCGACCGAGGGCATGATCCGACCCCTACTTTGCAATATGATAGGCATTGCCCGAGCCCGGTCATTACCCTACTCCAGACATTATTCGTCCCCGACATTACCCGACCCAGCCATTACGCTACCCCAGTCATTACCCTACGCCAGGCATTAGCACAACCTCTTTACCGCCAAATCTCTCTGCTTACCAGCCAACCCCCTTCCCTATCGACCTACAGTTCACCTTCCTCCGTTTTATGTATTGCAACACATGATTATGCACGTGTGCAACGGTTTATTCTTGTTATGTCTACCGCTTTTGTATGGGAGCGATGGTAATTTCAGGATTTCTGTTGAGTGTTACCTGGGACTAAGCTACCAGTTTCGGATTTGGGTTGAAAACCCATGCTCTCCATTTTAGATGTAAGATGTCACGCGGTGCTCCTTATGATTAACCCTAAACGAGGATGGAACCCTCTGTGATTCTAGGTCTTGATCTTTAACTTGATGTTATAAGCACACTTCGCTATGGGGACCCTATTGGTGTAAGTCATAATCACTCAACAAACTGTTACTTATGTCCACCACTGAATAAAGTACGGATAGTACCACCAAGTCCATCACATTTCTTTTTTATGCTAATTTTATTACCAATTAGTTCAATAGTGGTGTAAGACATTCGATGGGTATTTTTGGGCAAATCGAATAATCAATTAAAATAAAGACAAAAATAGGGGAAATGTTGGTCAGAGGTCAAATCCTCACTTTACCGAAAGGGTGCAGGTTCCTGGAGTCTTCAATTGATGTCTGGATTGTCGAAAGCCAATCTAAAATTCAGAAAGAAATCGCATAAAAACAAGTTGGATAGAAGAGGAGAGGGAGGATGAACAGCCAGTTTGAGACTGACTTTTTCCCATCCCCTGTTTCCCAAGATGGATGGAGCGTCGGACTGGGAGAAATTCTCCCACACCGACGAGTCATTTACCTTGAAAAATGGATGAAATTTTAAAGAAGGGAAAAACCACTTGCATATCTAACAGTGGCTGAATTATAATTTGTGCACTTTACTAATTTACCTAAGGGCGGGCGACAATAGCCGTTTCGACTCCTCCATGGAGCCTCTAGATTCTCTCTTTAATTCCCATACACAATGGACTCCACAAACATGGAAAATCCTCACTCTCAAGCAGCCGAACTTCTTAATAGCCTTCCAAAACTGGCTTCACCATTATTGGACCAGCTCCAAAGTTTTGTGGCTAAAATTTAGATTTCGTTGCCTTTGAGAAACTGAAACTTTGGTTGATATTTGATCCAAAAAACTGTATTTCTAAGTCCTTATGTTACGTTTTGAGTTAGAAAATAAGTGCTAATTTTACATATGCTCTGCATTTAGATGTTGTTTCGTTCATGTTTTTGCAAGCCGCGTGAAATGAGAAATAGAGTTGTGAAATGAAGGAACATGTTTCGTTAATCATACGGTTTGTTCTCACTAACTTAAACATATAATTTCTATCTACTTAATAGCCTTCCAAAACTGGCTTCACCATTATTGGACAAGCTCCAAACTTTTTGTGGATTTAATCTTGATTTCGTTGCGTTTGAGAATCTGAAACTTTGTTCGATATTTGATCCATAAAAATGTATTTCTAAGTCCTTATGTTACGTTTTGAGTTAGAAAATAAGTGGTAATTTTACATGTGCTCTGCATTAACATGCTGTCTCGTTCATGTTTTTGCATGCCGCGTGATATGAAAAATAGAGTTCTGAAATGAAGGTACATGTTTCGTTAATCATACGGTTTGTTCTCACTAACTTAAACATATAATTTCTATCTACTTAATAGCCTTCCAAAACTGGCTTCACCATTATTGGACAAGCTCCAAACTTTTTGTGGATAAAATTTAGATTTCGTTGCCTTTGAGATACTGAAACTTTGGTTTATATTTGATCCAAAAAACTGTCTTTCTAAGTCCTTATGTTACGTTTTGAGTTAGAAAATAAGTGGTAATTTTACATGTGCTCTCCATTGACATGTTGTTTTGTTCATGTTTTTGCATGCCGCGTGATATGAAAAATAGAGTTTTGAAATGAAGGTACATGTTTCGCTAATCATACAGTTTGTTCTCACTAACTTAAACATATAATTTTTATCTACTTAAAAGAACCTCTAAACCGAAATATTCAACTTCTAAAAAACCATCTAAAACGATAAGTGACACCGAATACTGCTATCGAAATCTATTTATCCTTTCACTTCTAACCGCAATAGAGGATGGCCATTTCATTTGTTCTTGGGATTTGCCTGAAGTCCTATCACCAACTTTCGAGCCAATGAACGGACTAAGCGAAACGCACATCCCTACCGCATAGTAGATTAGTTTGAGTCCATATACCCGTGTGTGAACCAAAGAATGGGCTCAAGGAAACCCACATCCTTCCAACTAAATACTAAGCTTCTAATTTCTTACGAATCCGAACTTTCGTATGTCAAACCAAAACCGGTTTTTTTCGCCGCGCCACAATATGTTGAATTGCTCTGACGACGGGTCAATCAATTGCACATGAACCTCCCAAATTTTCTCCAAATTTTCTCCCATGCCAAAAACCCGGAGGAACCGATGCTATCAGGGTCAGTTTAGATAGTTTGTTGTCCATTCGATTTTATAGGGTGGGTTACTCAAGGTGTTTGGCATGGGAGATTTTTGTAGAAAACTTGGAAGTAGTTTGAAATGAAAATCCGTTTGTTCGAATATTTTGAATTACTCTGACGACGGGTAAATCAATTGTACATAACCTCCGAAATTTTTTACCAAAAATCTCCATTGCCAAACACTCGGAGTATCCGACCCGACAAAAGTGAAGCGCCCAAATAACAGTCTCCATGGACTCTGCGACCCTATAAAAATGAAGTGCCCAAACAGTCTCCATGAATCTTTACCTGATATGTATTTTGTTTGGGAAGAAAGTTTTGCCATATATATTCTAACCGAAACCCGGTATAAATATCACCAATAGATCATCTACTTGCCCTGGCACCCAAGATTTTTTAGTATCCTGGACACCCGGATACGCGGTAACTATTCCATGGCCACTTGGGAGTCTTAACTCTTTCCAAATAAGCGCAATTCAGCGTAGCAGACTTAGTTTCCATGTTTTCTTCATCTACTTCCACCATTACATATTTTTTTTTGAATTTCAGATTCTCCTACACGATTTTCCATGCTTTATATCCCGGATCTGGCTACAAGTATTCAA
Organism: Holacanthella duospinosa; assembly: GCA_002738285.1. Lineage (NCBI taxonomy): Eukaryota > Metazoa > Arthropoda > Collembola > Poduromorpha > Neanuridae > Holacanthella > Holacanthella duospinosa. Next base: position 373,648 of record NIPM01000113.1, read on the forward strand.
GATCCTAGTGTTACCTATTACAATTAAATAATGAAATTTTTATATTAAGTTTTGCTACTTATTAGAATTAAAAATCCAAATATAATATTAAGTTTTGGTTTATGGTTCATTTTTCTTAAAACCATAAAATAGATTAAATCTCTTAGGTCTAAGTGCCTTACCTTGTAAAAGTTTTAGAATTTATAGTAGGGTCAAAGAAACCTTTTTGTTACCTTTTAAGACCACGTTGTGCACATACTTTATTACTTATTTCTACTAAACTAATGGAAAAAATATAATGACAATTTTACTTATAAATAAGGAACCCGGACCTAGGTCAAGAAGTCCTCTCGCGGGACTTTTACTATAGGCTGTTTTTGAAAACAGTGCGGGGTTTTTACCATAAGCTTGGCACTAGAACTAATTCCTTTGCAATAGCGGGGCTTTTACCGTAAGCTCAGCTAATTTTTTTTAAAGTAAATAAAGAATAAAATCGTTTCAAAAATATTGAAACAATAACCAAATCATATTACAGTGGTTTTAGTTTAATGTCACTACCCCTTAATGTCACACTTCGCTTACTGTCACCATGTTGGCTTTCCCCCGGCTAAACTCCATGCTCACATATACTAAACACTCTGCCTATTGTCACACCTCATTATGTCAACCTCCGCCTATTGTCGTCCCATTTGAAGAGAATGTATGCACATTACCACACTTTAATGAGAACTTTCGGTTCTAAGGCCCAGAATATATTTGTTTTTGTTTAAATGGTGTCGGCGGTCATAGACCCTTGGGGGAACTGTTTCATTAACTTATTTGTTATGAGATCCTCGATCGTGAAAGTTTATTTTTTTTAAAGATTCACCCGTAGTCATGGGTTTATTCCAACCGCGATTATGCTAACTTTAGATGGGCACATGGTTAGGATTGAGAAACTTAAAGTTTTAATGATAAGCAACATGGGATTGCAAGTGAAGAACTTTGCAAACAAGTACCGATAGTTTGGGACTTTCTGACAAGATAATGTCTCAAAGCCATTTCTCTGGCAAAATGCAAAAAAGCTTGCTGATTACTTTAAGAAGTAATTTGCTTTTAGATAGTGTTCTCCATTACTCCCAGTTTGCCCGGATTCAGAGTCATTGACTCTGGGAGTCATGACTCTAACTCTCTAAATGTTAGGAGTCGACTCTCGGAGTCATGACTCTGACTCCTTGAATTTTGGGAGTCGACTCTGAGTCAGAGTCAGAGTCATGACTCTCGACTCCGAGGTCACATAACACAAAAATGAAAAATAGGGTAGGAAAATCTGAAACTAAAATTTTTTATGCGTTTAGTCAAGTTTCCTTGACAACAAGAAACTAAATTAGCCACTTTCATCAGGTTAAATAAATAATTCATAACTTTTTTTAATATTTCTTTGTAAAAATAACTATCGAAATAATATTTGCATGTAAATTTTTTTTTGCGGCTCCATTGCCATACTTTGGGTCTGCATGTCGACCAACATTCATGAAAAAATTTTGTAATTTAAAAAAAATTACGACATATGTTGTAGCCTGATGAAAGTTTACTTTTTAGTTTCTTTTTGTCAAGGCACTAGTGTTCGGCACAACTCCGAGTTTGGCCGGAGTTGGAGTTGAACAACTCTGGAGTGACAACTCCCAACTCCTTATTCTTTGGGAGTCAGCTCCGGAGCTGTAACTCCAACTCCGGAGTCAACTCCGGAGTTGAGTTTTTGCAGTTTTTAGTTTCAAAGAAACCGCTATAATTTTATAATTTGTGATGTTATCTAGTTTCGTGGTATGTCAATTAATTGAATATCTACATATTAGTATAGTTATATATTAACAATGTATTCAATTAACTTCACACACACCATTTGAATTTTGTCCAATACCATCCCAACAGCTGGAATATTTTTCCAACCCCCAATAGTACGCCATTGATATACCCAGGAGCTGGGAAATTTATCTAAGCACAGAAAACGTGGTTAGCAAATTGTGTTTTATTGTAGCTTTCTTTCTTACTGCCCGCCGCCCTCCATGCTGCCCGCTTTTCTCCCTACTGCCAACCACATTCCCTACTGCCCACTGCCCTTCCCACTGCTCATTACCCTTCCTACTGCCCACCATCCTCCCTACTGACCACCACCCTCCCTACTGCCCGACACCCTTCCTACTTCGCGCCGCCCTCCCTACTATCCACCGCCCTTGAATAATGGTTTCAGGTGAAGTGGCACTTGTAATAGCAGGTTGAGAATTTAAAACTTGTAGAATAAAGTAGTCTGCATCTTCGATTTGGTCATTTGTACATTCCATATCTTTCAAATTAACTATGGTTAAATAGACAGGTGAGAAATCAAATGTGTACAACACACTAAATTATTTCACCAGTCAAAATACCCGAAACCGTCTCCAGCACCAACAACAAAAATACACCACACGGCCCAGTCCTCGAAAATTATTGTCGAGTGGAACAGTGCAGTTCGGTTATTTTCGTGGTCGGTGCTTGGATTCGGAATCGGGTAATTTGACTCTGGTAATTAATCCGTGTTGAATTAGTGATGTGTGAAACTGTTCACAATTTCGAAGTTCGATGATGAACTAAAGATACAAAACATGTGAAAATTTGCGTGGTTGAGATTTTGGTCATCGGAGTTGACTCCAACGCGCAAGGAGTCAACTCCGGAGCTGGCAACTCCAACTCCAAAATTTTTATTCTCCCTCCGGAGTTGCCAACTTTAACTCTCAAAATTTTTGGAGTTGACTCCGGAGTTGGAGATGGAGTTCAACTCCAACTCCAACTCCGGAGTTGGAGTTGTGCCGAACACAACAAGGAATCTTGCGTTAAGTGATTTAAGTAGGTGAGAAAAAAAGTAAAAAAAAATAGTCCCATATGCCCATGTGCGCATGTTTCAAAAGAGTCCCAGAGTCATGACTCTGACTCCCAAAACCTTTGGAGCCAGAGTCATCAAATTACTCCCGACTCCCAAAAACGCTGGGAATCAGAGTCATGAGAGTCAGAGTCGTGACTCCGGAGTCAGAGTCATGCAGAACACTACTTTTGGAGTATTCCAAATTCAGGTAATAACTTTAAAACTGTAAAATAAATCGAAAAAGGTGTCGTATCATAAAATTCGCCTCTAAAACCAGGAACTTCGGTTTATGTCACCTAATCTTTGAATTATCAGTCAGTTGACATTATCGCCTCATGTCAACTCCACCTACTGTCAACCGATTTTTTGGCTCCCTCGGAGGTGACATTAAGCTAAATCCACTGTATTTCTGCGTAGCACCTGGTGTTACTCCGCGCATTCGTTTTTTCATAAATTGAATTTTTATTTATTTAATTTTTGTTTAATTTTGACTTACATTTTTGATTAGTAATTTGAAGAAAAACTTACTTATTGTCTTTAAAATTAGGAAGAACAGGTAAGTTCTTGGTAGTCTTGTAAGAACTGGTGTGTTCTTTACTGGAACTGGTAAGTTCTCAGGCTTTAGTGGAACTGGGAAGTTCTCAGCCAAGACTGCCGCTCTAAGCCTAAGTTACTGTGTATTTATATAAAAAACATTCTATTTCTTACCATTACATAGAGATTAGGTACCCTTAGTGCACTTAGCACTGAGGGTCATCAAAGTAAGTTCAAGATTTTATGATTTTTTAGTTTTATTACATAGATGCACTTTTGCTTTAGCTTTACTACTTAAGTGCACTTTTGCTCTTTGTACATATTTCTAAAGGTTATATAATTTTTATTATGGTTTTAGTTTGTCATACTTTTAGAGTGTAGCACCTAAAGAGTGCAACACTCCCTTAGACTGTACACTGTATTTTTTTATTTGTTTAAATTTATTTTCAATTAAATTAAATTTAATATAAGTGTAATTGTTCCTGTTCTACACATCAGGATCCAGCATTTGGTCAACTTCCCGGATTGGACGAGGGAGTACAGTCGAGTCTTCAGTCGGTCTGCTCGTGACCACCGTTTAACGTGGGAGAGGTATTGACCCCAGGTCAACCTAAGGTCACCTGGATCAAGTAAAAAATTCTACTGCGCGTTTATATTTCACAATTTAATTATTACAATTAAATTGTGAAAACCGGTAATACAAAAAATTTGATAGGGATTTTTAAAGGAAAAAATCCTTTTGTAATTGAAAAGGTCAAGAAGTGATCTTTTAATTACAAAAAGTTAAGCCAAAGTCCTGGCTCGAAGGAATTGACAGTCCAAGTGAGGACTAGTCAATTCTGAAAAAGCCAAAGACCTGGCTAAATTGATTGAAAGTTCAAGATAGGACTCATCAATTAATAAAGTCAAAGTACTGACTTATGAATCGACAGTTCAATCAGGAACTAATCGATTCAAAGGTACTTTTTTAAAGGAATTTGACAAATCTGTTTAGATTTGTCGAAATTTAGGGTTAAAGTTTTACGAAATTAAGGGACAAAAGGTCCACCTTTTTATAAGGACGCAGACTTAGTCTGTTGTCCAAGTATTTATGAGTAAAAATTTAAGACAGACCAGGGAATTAAAAAAGTTGGCCCTTCCGAATAGTCAATTCGGAGAGGTCACAAAATTAAGGGTTAGCTCAGGCGAAGTCTCAAGTAAAATAACGCTGAGAAGTAGCTATAAGTCTCCAGNGCAGACTTAGTCTGTTGTCCAAGTATTTATGAGTAAAAATTTAAGACAGACCAGGGAATTAAAAAAGTTGGCCCTTCCGAATAGTCAATTCGGAGAGAAGGTCACAAAATTAAGGGTTAGCTCAGGCGAAGTCTCAAGTAAAATAACGCTGAGAAGTAGCTATAAGTCTCCAGATTCTGAGAGTGGGAGTTTTAGTAATCTAGACTTTAGAAAACCAGTTAGACGAAAAGTAGTCAGACTTTAGGAAATCAGTTAGGAGATACATCTAGCTCTATAGATTATCCAGTTTTTGAAACTGTAGGTCAAGTGATGACTTCCTACACTAAGTCAGAGGTTGATGTCATGATAGCTCAGGCAGTAGCAGGAATGCAACAAAAAATTGACGAAGCAGCTGCCGTTGATATAAATAGACAGGCAGAAGCAATTGCGAAAGCATTGCAAAAGGTACAATTTGGAGCAAGTTCTACTCCAATTCCAGTACCAAGGTTTAATCCTAAGAAAACTTCAGCCGAATCATACTTAAGCGAAGTTGAAGGATACTTTAAGGCAGGTAATCACAAGGAAGAAAGTTTTCTTTTCTTAATTAAAGTAGAGGTGTTGCGAAGGGCATTTCCCCCTTCGATCGAAAATCAAAGGGAACAAAAAAAACAAGATCGAAGATCGAAGCTTCTATCGAAGTCTTCGATCGAAGGTTCGATGAATTTGCATGTGCAGTGTTTATCGAATAGTAACAGCATGCGGAAGCCATTTTAATGTTCCATTATGTTGTAAATTGAGAAATTAGAATTTTATTTCAATATCACAAATAAAATTAAACGCAAAGTAGTTTTTAGTATTTGTAACTGTAACCAGTTCGTTTTAAGTTATTATGGAGAAATGTAAGCATTTCTCCGTGTGCTGGAAGTAGTTTATTTCGCTTAGTTTCATACACATTTCCTTTTTCTGAGAAGAGACATTCGCTGTACACAATACTAGCAGGGGCTGATAGATACTTCTTTGCTAAATCTGGAAGGTTTGGGTAAAGTTTTTGATTCATTTTCCACCAAGATAATGGATTTTCTTTTCTTGAAATTACCGTAGGCGACATAGCTAAATATAAAGCAATTTCAGATTCAATCTTTTTTTTCTTTGAAACTTCATTCAGAATCTCACTAGACCCTCCTCTTAGTTCTGAGAAACATTCCCAAAACACTCGTGGGTTTCTCCTGCGGTTTTTGTGCTTGCGGAAGCTTCGGCTGCTTGTGAGAATGATGAGCTTTGTTGAGATGTATTGAGACTTGACGGTCCAGCACCATCATCTTTGGTCAATAATTGTAAACTAAGTCTTTACTTCCTCTTGCAGAGTTACTGGAAAGAATTTCAACTTAAATCTTGGATCTAAAAATGTGGCAATAGTGTCGTGGTGATTTTTGAGGACTGCGTGACATCTTGTCTCCATACTTTCAAAAAGAGTTTGTTTCATTGTCTCCATTATGAAGGGTGTTTTCTTTCTGAACATAAAGGTTTATTGTCTCGACGTGAGGAATTACTTCGGAAATTAGTGATCGGTTCTCACTATTTATTTTTGTAACCTCCTCAAACGGCTGAAGCAATGACATTACACCACTCAACAAAGACCATTGATTAACAACAGTAAGACTCGGAATATCCCCGCTAGAGGCAACAACGCAAATAGCTTCATTTTGTTCTTGTATAGATTTTAGCATATGGACTGTCGAGTTCTAACGGGTGACGACATCTTCAGCTAATTTATTTTCTTTTAATCCCAGACGTTTCTGAATTTCTCAAAATTTAGTTTCAGCCACTGACGAATGATTGAAATGTCCAACAATTTTTTTAGAATTAGCCAGAAGATCAATTATCATTCGTTGAGATTTGATTGAGTCCAAAATGGTTAATTGGAGTGTATGCAGAAACCAGTGTTCGTTTGGTAGTCCTGAACCCCTTACACACTTTAGTACATTTGGAGCATTATCAGTCAGAATTAAATACACATTACTTTATGAAATATTCCAATAATTCAACATAAAATTTAAGATTTCTTTAAATGTTCTCTCCTGTGTGAGATTCAGAGAAGTGTTTGGAATTTAAAACGAAATCTCTAATTTCGTACTCATGGTCTAGCCAATGAGAAGTGAGACTGATGAAAGCTTCATTGTTGTGTTTTGAAGTCCATATGTCACTAGTGAAAGAAATATGAGATGCTGAGTTCAGTTGAGTTTGGATGAAATCTTTGGTCATTTTATACATATCTGGGACAACGGTTTTAGTAAAGAAATAGCGACTTGGAATCTGGAAAGTTAGTAAAAAAAATTCACTATAAATATTACATATTGGTATTTTAAGTAAAATTGCATTCGAAGACGTACTTCATATCGTGCAGATAATTTAGCAAGTTATCTTTGAAATCCTGTGTCTTCAAATGGTTGATTGTCAGTTGACATCATCTCAGCAATGAGATAGTGGATTTCTTTTGCTTTTGTGCCATCCAGTCCCCATTTCTTAGTCGAATTAAATGAAATCTCCAGAGTTTGTTGTGTCTGTTTACTCTTTAGCGGAATGGTCAAAGATTCTTTTAGCTTATAAAACTGAAAAACTAAAGAATTATTAAATATTAATGTTAAGAATATTGTTTATTCACAACTAACTTACACAATCAAATTAAAAATACCTCAGTAAAATGTTTAGACGTTAGATGATCTCGCATTGTAGTAGTTGATGAGGTTTTCCCCCTCGACAACTTCACAGTACAGGGAGTACACTGAACTTTTTTTTGTCACCAATTTTGTCAAAATAAGACCATGCGTTGCTTCGCTTACCACTAGTAGGTTTATTTATTTCATTCACTGAATTTGATCTTTTAGATTCTGATATGAAAAGAAATTATTAAGCAATCATTAATCATGACGAAACTTTAAATTGTACTTGTAATAACGAAGGTTCCAAAAAAATTGTTTACCTGTGGCCATTGGTTCTTCTATTTGTATTATGCCATCGTTGTCACTAACTTCTTCTTCTATATTATCGAAGATTAGCGAATATTAACTAATTTCTGAAGTTAAGTTAATTCTTATTTCAACATATACCAAGAAGTGGTTTTACTCGTCAAATTTTCAAACAAAGAACAAACGAGTGATATCATTTTATGAGATAAATTTAAACGTGTGTAAGTCGACCACGCTCAAATTGTAAAATCTAACTTTCAAAACTTCGATCGAAGACTTCATTGAAGATTGCCAAGAAAATTCGAAGATCGAAGCTTCGATATTTTGAAGATTTTGACCGATGTCTTCGAGTTTTCGAAGCTTCGCAATACCTCTAAATTAAAGGTATTCTACCTAAAGAGTCCAAGGCATGGACAGATCATGTGATTACTGCCAAGATGAACTGGATTTGGTTCAAGGCAAAATTTATAGCTAGGTATGATAGCTGGATAGACGCTAATGAGCGCATAAAAATTTTGCAAAATAGTAAGCAGTTAGGTCATGAGTCTGTGGAATTTCACATCTATGACATAATTAGGCTTTCTAAAATTGTTTTCCCAAATGAGACGACTGAAGAGTCTACTCATAGAGCTAAATCAGCCTTGCATCTAAGATTAAGGACAGCATTAGGCCCTGTTGATTTCAAAACACCAGAGAAATTGTTTAAAGCGTACAGGTTAGCTCATGCAAATCTAGTGTCGGAGGATCAATATAATAAGGTTCAGTCAACCTTACATCCACTAGTTAGTAATGACAAAAAGCCAGAGAGAAAGCAACAAAGCCATAACGAAGGGGAAAATAATTCAGGGAAACAGAGTCAAAACTCAAATTGGAATAATCGAGGCCGAGGTAATTTCTAATTTAGAGGAAACAAAGGTCAATATTCAGGGAAAAGACTAGATCAAAGCACTGGTCAGGCTTTTAATCATAAAGATAATCAGCCACTGCATGGCATTTCAGGTAGATGTAACCAGAGTGGTCAAAGATGTAGAGGAAGTTCAGAATTCCCTAGATGAAAAACTTACCAAGGTCTAAGTAAGGAAAAAAGAAGCATTCAATACTATAAATGTCAAGGCTTTGGTCATAAGGCTTACGATTGCTCATCAGCTGTAAGTGTTGCGATGGCAGCGATTGTAAAGACTAAGAACGAGTTTTCAGAGAGCGATAAGGCACAAAGTGCTCAGAAAAATCAAAGTCATGATAAAAATTTAAACTAGAAAAGGGAAATGACGAACCGTCAGTAATTTACCCAACTTTGAAACTGATTAGTAGTGACAAAATTTCATGTGTTAATTTAAAAATAAAAGAAAAAAATTTCATAAGTATATTTGATTCAGGATGTACTTATTTATTAATGGAAAGGAATTTAGCAAAGTTATTAAGTAACTTAATTGTACCATTTTATGAAGTATATTCAATAACTATGAATAATAAAAGGTTAGAATTGTTAGGATTTACATATGTGCACCTAGAAATCGGAGGAAGGATATTTTATTGTAAATTCTATATTGTTGAAAAATTACCAGTACAATGTGTATTAAGTAGGGATTTCCTTAAGACAAAATAAATTGTCTTATATTTACACAAAGAGGAATTTTGGTTTAGTGATGATCCTGCTAAGAAGTTTAAACTTACGGATATCACAGATAATAGAGGTTCGGCATTTTTTACAGTAATTCTGCCAGAAAAGAAAGAGATTTCAGATATTGAAATAATTCCTAGAGTAGAAGAATTTCTGAAAAAATATCCCACCGTCGTGAGAGAAGATGGTAAATATGGTAGTACAGATTAGACATACCATATTGTAGACTCAGAAGGAGAACCAACTAAACAAAAACCATATAGGAAATCACCAGCCATGAATTTAGAAATTCAAAGGCAATGTCAGGATTTATTAGATTTACGGATGATTAGATACACTCGTTCACATTATGGCGCACCTGTAGTATTAGACCTAAAAAAATGGGAAATCGGGAATTTGTATCGATTATAAAAAATTAAACGCTAATACTAAGAACAGTGCAACTCCTATGGAGAATGCACATTCAATTCTTAGGTTAATATCAACAGGTGATTGGTATTCAGTCATAGATTTTGACTTAGGATTTTGGCAGATTAAGCTTTTAGATAATAGCATCAAAATATCTGGATTTGTAACGCAGGATGTTTACTATGAATTTTTAGTGATGCCATTTGATTTAAAAAATGCTCCTAAGACCTTCCAACAGTTAATGAGGAAAGTTTTAAAGGATTACATAGACGATTTCACGAAAGTTTTTATGGACGATATCATTGTGTTTTCTAAAAACTTAGAATTACATTGGGTTCATTTAAAGAAAGTTTTTGAGAGACTAGCACTATCCAAGTCAACAGGAAGAAATCGCTATTTTGTAAAAGAGAAGTCGCATATTTAGGTCATATAGCGACTAGATATGAGTTAATGAAAGATGAAAGGAAAGTAAAAGCAATTACGGAATTTCCTAGACCTAAAAATGTAAAGGAAGTCCAAAGATTTCATGGACTCACAAATTGGTATTTTTCATTTATAGAACATTGTGCGGCTAAGGCGGAGCCACTTTACAGATTTTTAAGAAAAAATGTTGTATTGGAGTGAGGAAATGATCAGGAAATATCATTTCAGATTTTAAAAGAAAGTATTTGTAATGCTGTTTTATTACATTCACTTGATTACTCAAAGCCTATACTTTTAAAGTGCGATGCTTCAAATATTGGGTTAGGCGCAGCACTCGTACAAAATTTTGATGGAAAAGAGAGACCTATAGTATTTATAAGTACGATGCTTAAGGAATCAGAGAGAAAGAGACATTTATGAAAGAGAATTGCATGCTGTAATTTGGGCTTACTATAAGCTCAGAGAATTTTCAGAAGAACAGGAATTTACTATTCAAACAGACAACAGCGAATTGTCTTTATTAAATGGCAAATCCGACGGAAAGTCAAAGCTTAACACATGGGCCCTAGAAATAAAGTCATGGAAAGCTACATTTATTCATAGACCAGGAAGGGAAAACGTTGAGGCGGACGCGCTATCGCGTGCTCCAGTCCAGGTTGACGCAAATGATCCAGACATGGATGATGACAATCCGGAATATTATTATACACCTAGAGTTTTAGCACCTTTAGCAGTGTTCCTACTCTAGAGATTATTAGGGTAGAACAATTAAAAAATGAGAAAACTCTTAAAATTAGAGAAAATTTAAAGAATAGAGTGAGATATGAGTTAGTAGAAGATATTCTGTATAGGAAAGTCAGGTCAATAGGACTCAGGCTTAGTCCTAACCAGAATGAAAGGGAACAGGTTTTTGTTCATAAACCTGAGGAAACAATTTTGGTTCCGGTTGTACCAACAAACTTGGTCATAGAAATTATTCGAATTTTTCACGATATACCCAAAGCTGGACATCCAGATGTTAAATCGACGAAATTAAAAATTAAGTCTAGACTCTACTGGAACAATATGAATAAAGACATTGGAATCTATGTTCACTCTTGTAAAGTTTGCCAAGAAGTTAAGGCACAGAATCCTATGCCTTATGGTTTCTTACAAAGTGTTAAGCCACCTAGCGCTGTATTCGAAAGAATAAATATAGATTTTATGGGACCATTTCCACGTAGTAAATTAGGAAATAGGTTTCTATTAGTAGTTGAAGATGAGTTATCTAAATATGTTGAATTATTTCCGATGAGAACGTCAACAACAAGACGAGTTGTCCGAGTTCTCGAGCATAAAATTTTTTGTCGTTATAGGACTGTAAGGACAATACTGTCCGATAAAGGTAGTCAATTTTTAGCTAAATTACTGAAACAAATGTGTAAGAAATGGAAAATAAATCATATTTTTACTAGTCCTTACAACCCTCAAGCCAATATGGTTGAAAGGGTGAATAGGAATTTAAAAGTAATGCCTCGGGCATTTGTAGAAGATAATCATCGACATTGGGATGTTTATTTACAAAAGTTCGTTCTAGAATTGAGGACGAACATTCACAAAAGTACTAAAATTTCACAAACGTTGTTAAACCTAGGGAGACAGATACCACTTCCAATTGACAGGCAAATTCAGTGATTTGAAGTTATATACTGACAAATTTTTGAAGAGTTAAAACTTTTACCAGGTCGGTTAAGAGAAATAATTGAATAGGTTAGAAATAACATTGAAGTGTCACAGGCTCGTAATAAGATCAATTACAATAAGAGTCATATAGAACCAAAATTCCAAGTTGGGGAATTTGTTCTAATGAAGAACCACAGTCATTCAGATAGGGATGATGGGGTTATGCAAAAGTTAACCAAAAGATGCATAGGCCCTTTTCAAATTGTTGAAAAAGTTACCCCTGTTTTTTTCAAGTTAATGAATACAATTGATAAAAAATGGTTGGAAAAAGACATGTTTCTGAGTTAATAGTTGTAAAAATTTGAGGGTCAAACTGCACGCTGGAAAATTTAAAGAAAAATTAAATTTTAATGCCAAGCGTTTCGACTTGTTGTCTTCGTCAGTGGCTAAAATAATTAAAGATTAAACTCTGCAAATTGATAATTGAGTAATGGAAGTTAAAAAAGTGGGATTTGATAATTGTAGGAATGTTTGTTTGAGTTTTTCAAATTTATAAAATCCTGTTGTTACGCCAATTTCTAAGCCAACTTTCTTGTTACCGATATGGGCCATATCGGTCTTGGCCATGGACAGATTCGAGTTTGGGATGATCCTCCCAAGAACTTACACAAAATATCGCCAAGACACCACCTAGTTCCAGCAATGAGCAGCTTCCCAGCAATATGGTTCTTCAAAATCCATTAAAAATTCCAAATCCCCCGTCAAGTGATCCGTGGTTTTCGCCGATATCCAACCGACGAACCACGAAAACCAAAACCCATACCAATGCGGGGTTTGGGAGTTGCTCGTCGGTAGGAGAGAAGACCGGAAAACACACCTTCGATCGTTCAATATCTATCTATTCTACATAGAATATCTCGTCCGATTAGTAAACCATGTTGGATCCCAAAGGCTCACCTTTATACTTTCCAAAAAACCAGTTTGCTTTAGATGCCAGCAAGTCGGTCATATGCATAACGAGTTGGCTTCTCTTCCCGATCATGTTCCTGGAAAAATCCCCGTTAAAATTAAAAATTAAAATTACTTTGCAATTCGGGTTAAATTTATAAAGTTTTCTTCTTTTTCTTTTCCTTTTTTTCCCTTTCAAACCCTTTCCCTTATCGTGAGGGTACGATCTACCCAGGAAGAGATCTGTGGGAATGCCATGAAGACCATTTTTGTTTACGGGTTACGATTGGTCGGAATTGAGAATTAAGGAAGAGAACACGAAAGAAAGAGGTCATTGCCCTTTAAGAACTCAAGCCGACAACATCTTTCTTACTTTCTCTCTTAATAATTTGTTCTGTTTTGCTTGATTAATCTTTAGAGTATCTTGTTTTAATTATTAATTAAATTAAAGTTCTTAATTAACTTACTTACCTTTTGTAAGGTAACCACAATGGACTGTTGATAACAATGGACTGATCCGACGCAGCCGCGGTGAAATTTGCTGCTCAATTTTTTTTTAAGAGATCTTTAACCGGAGTGACGCGCCGAAACCGTTTAGGTGAAGCAATTCGACAAAGAGACGGGGACTTGCGCGATCGATGAGTTCGTCGACAACAAGGAGAACGGGAGCGAAACGGCTCCATTACCCAAACCTCTGAAGCGAGTTGGGTGCGAGGTGGTGGTGTTGGTTCACGGAGAAGTCATTCTATTTCTCTTGCTGGTCCCAGAAACTCTCCAAACACCTCAATTTCCCCAGGGGTATCTGGTGAAAGGACAACCTCGTCTTCCAGGAAATTCTCCACTTTGATTGAATGTAGTTCGATAAGATCAATTTCCATATCCATGTCCATGTTACCGTAAATTATAATTTTAAGGGATATATTAGAAACTTTCGGTAAATATGATTATAAATTAAGAATCTGTATGATTGAGAAAGTAATTGAGGAACGGCTCGTCGGTAATTAATCGGAATCAATCGATCTTATTCTGGCTCGGAATGGACGTGGATTTTGTATAGGTCTTAGACGATTTTTCCAAGGAGGTTGAATTAACTCCCACTTGTTTTTAACAATACCAATACGATCGTATGTTCTTTTAAGTGGAAAAGAAATAATCGTGTCTTGATTATTCCAAAAATCATAACACGGTAAGTCGACTTGTGCTGATAGATTAGGCATCTCATCATTTGACGATTGAATGGGAGGTGGAGAAGACAAATTAGGTATATCAGAATCTAGTTCCAGATGTGGATGGTTATCTAGCTTTAACATAAATTTTCCATTTGTATTGTCGAAAGTATGATATAATTTAACATTTTGTATAGAAACAATACAAGTTTTTATCTTTTTAGCACCCGGTAAAGTCTCTATGTCTGTTGGACTAGTATGTTTGATAACTTAAAAAGGACCTTTCAATTTTTCTGACAACTTATTTGATAGACCCAGTTTACGCGTAAATTTCTTTAACATCACTAATTGGCCTTTTTCATAAGTAATCGGCTGATGAGTAGAATTAAATAATTGTTGGAGATTTTTCTGAGCAACAATTGTATTATTCCGTGCTTCTGCTAAAGCTTCCTGAACACGAGGTACAGAAACACTCTGTTCCTCTTCATCATTTCGTAAATCGGTTTCGTCATTTTCCAGCCAATTCCATAAAGTCATTAAAAAATTATCGCATGGTCAATTTGACTCTCGACCATAGACCAAAAAGTAAGGAGAATGACCCGTAATTCTGCGAACTGTCGAATTCATTGCAAAATCATCACGTGGAAGGAGCTGTTCCAAATCTTTTTGGTTAGCTTGGACACATTTAGTGAGTATACGTTTTACTGTGCCATTAGCCCTTTCGTCAATTTCGTTAGCCTGAGGATGATTCGGAACCGTGCGGATCAACATAATTCCCTGAGTGGTAGCGAAATGAGTAAATTCCATAGAAGTGAAATGTGTTCCTTAATCTTTAAGAATTTTAATTAGGCATCCATGATGATTGATCAAGTCACGTTCCAGTACTCTAATTGCACACTCAGAGGCTGCGGAATGGACTGGTATAACTTCGATATACCGCATTAAAAGGCAAGTAATGGTAAGTGCATATTGGTTACGTCTTGGTGTCATTGGAAGTGGTCCGATAAAATCAATACCAACTACTCCAAACGGAAAAGACGGTGGTTCCATTGGATAACTTTGTCCTTTTATAGGAGCGAGGTTATGTAACTGTCAAGTAGAACAACTGCGTAAGAAACGAAATACATGTTGGTACATGCTTGGCCAGTAGTATCGAGATTTAATTGAATGCCAAGATTTGAAAAATTCCAAGTGACCACAACAAGTAAATGAATATCGGTAATTAACTCGTTCCTTATTTTTGCCAGAATAACCAAACGCCAGAAACTACCGTATTCGTTAGGATTACTTTGATATATAATGCCCTGTTGAAGTTGCTACTCTTCAACGTCCCAAGGTTTCTTTAAGGATTTATCGTTTGAATCGTTTTGTTTAAGAAAATCGATATTTTTTTGAAGCGTGTTCAGCGTATTGTAGTTCCTCTAAATCAACTTCTTTTACAGAATGTAAGTATTCAACCCTAGGAACATTTAAACCATACAAAGATGTTTCGAAACTCAAATCCATACCGCTGTCTGCTGGATCGACGGGAAAACAAGAGAGAACGTCAGCATCTGTGTGTTTTTTACCCGAACGATGAATAACGGTAAAATCGTATGATTGTAAACGTAAAACCCATCTAGCTAATTGAGCATTTGAATCTTTCAAACTTATCCGATGACAGAGAGAATAGTGATCAGTAATGACGTCAAAGCGTCTACCGTCAAAATACGGACGAAATAATCCTATAACCCAAACAATTGCCAAACATTCCTTCTGTGGAATTGCATAATTTCTTTCGGTAGGAGAAAGACGACGAGAAGCATAAGCAATGACTCTCTCTTTACCATCCTGGGTTTGACAAAAAGTTGCTCCAATTCCATGACCACAAGCATCGGTATGAAAGATAGTCGGGGCGTGTTCGTCAAAATACGCCAAAACGGGAGCCGTACAAAGTTTTTCCTTCAGGTCATTGAATGCTTTATTTGTTTCCGAAGTCCTGCTGAATTGAACCCCTTTTCTATCAAGCTATTGTAATGGATTAGCAATTTTAGAGAAGTCATTAATGAATCGTCAGTAATACGAACATAGAGAGACTTAAGAACGAATCTCTGAAACATTTTTTGGAGTTGGAAACTCACTAACTGCATGGATTTTTGCCGGATTTAGAGGAATACCGTCTGAAGAAACAATATGATCCAAAAATTTAAGCTTTGAGTCCCCAAATGCACACTTCGTAGCTTTTAATTTCATTGAAGCATGTCTCAACGCTTGTAGAACAAGTTTGAGGCGTTCTAGATGATCCTGAAAATTTTCTCCAACACGATAATATCGTCCAAATATACTAAGCANCGTTCTAGATGATCCTGAAAATTTTCTCCAACACGATAATATCTTCCAAATATACTAAGCAAACTGACCATTTTAATGAACCCAACGCTAAATCAATAAGCCGCTGGGAAGTAGCAGGTGTATTACAAAGACCAAAAGGCATAACGTTAAATTCGTACAAGCCATGAGGTGTGACAAAAGCGGTTTTAGGTGCATCCCTAGGGTCCATTTCTACTTGATAGTAAGCCTGATCACAATCAATCGTATAAAAATTTTGAGCATTTATTAGACGGTCAAGGGCATCGTCCATGCGTGGTAACGGCTAACTATCTCGCCGTGTTAGTAAATTAATCTTCCGGTGATCAACGCAAAATTTCCAAGACCCATCTGGTTTAGAAATTAGAACGACTGAAGAACCCCAAGAAGAATTTGAAAAAGAAACAACACTACTGGCTAACATACTATCAACTGATTTACTAATTGCTTGTCTTAATACAAATGAAACCCGATAAGGACGTTGTTTACTAGGGGCGGAATTTCCAGCATCAATCTTATGTGTTGTTAATTTCGTTCATCCAAGTTTCGTAGGATCAGACGTGAAAACATCTTGGTATTTGTTAAGGACGGCACAAATTTGAAATTTCTCAATATTTGAAGATTGGCACCTATTTTGACATCAGACAAGAATTCTGGTAATATGGGCTCGGTCGAAGTCGTACTCAATAAATTCAATGACGCTAAAGAACCACTAAGTTTCGTCGATTTAGGAGATTAGAACTCCTCAAGTGAACATTGAATCATAGATTCATCCGCTACTTCAAAATTTCCAAGAATGTCATGTTGTCTCAATTTAACAGGATGATTACCGATATTAGAAATCCAAGTGTGACCAATTCCGTTTGATACCATTGTTATAAAATTTCCAATAGCTAAAAGTTTAGAATTTTGGAGTGCATAGGAAGGTGAAACTCTGATTAAGCCTGATATTGAATTATTTATATGAAATTCTACTTTGGAACAAAAATTCGGCGGTACCACGAGACAGGAAGACAAGAAAACCCGACTATCCTCTGGAATTGTATCTAATGTAGGTGGCTCAGGAAAGGAGGAAGGTAAAATATCCGGAAACTCCACACTACACAAATTCTCAATGTCTGAAATTCCATGCGTCGTGATATCTGAGTTGATTGGCTGAATCTCCAAAGAAAGAGAGTCACAACGTAAAGTCGTATGATGGTGACTTAGAAAATCCATTCCAATTACAATTTCGTTACTTAGACCCGGTATAACAAAAAAATCCCATTCCAATTCGAAACAATTTAAGATAAAACGAAGTCGAACCACCTTATTAATTGATTTAGTTTGTGATTGACCAATAGAAAGTCGGATAAGAAAAGGTGTAACGGATTTCTCGGTAATAATATTAGCATTAATTAACGGTAATAAATTTGGGTTTATCGCTGAAATCGAAGCACCCGTATCGATAAGAGATTTGATTTCCTTAGAATCAAATTTTATAGAATGATGGAACAAATCTTTAGAAACAGAAATAACTTCTACCTTAGAAGTGTTTAACAACGTACCCAATTCTTGAATTTCGTATTGTTGAGAATAATCATTATTGGCGACAGAAATATCCTTATTCCTAATTTCGGCAGAATTATCTAACAAATATTCGGCAAATGTTCGGCAGAATGGAGGAAAATCATCGTTCGAAGTTTGAGAAGACTTATTACTAAATTTCGGCACAACGGCTAAAACGCAAACATCACATGATGTTTGAGAAGACTTATTAATATTTTTCGGCAAATCGGCAAAAACGCAAACATGAGAAGACTTATTATTAATTTTCGGCAAATCGGCAGAAACGCAAACATCCCATGATGTTTGAGAAGACTTATTAATATTTTTCGGCAAGTCGGCAAAAACGCAAACAGGAGAAGAATTATTACTAATTTTCGGCAGAACGGCAGAAACGCAAACAGGAGATTCAGAGGCCTGAATTGCGGCGTCTATTTTGGCATCCTTAACTAAACGACAAAGCGAACGAATTAACGAATTGGCATCGAAACAAGAACTACAACGAGACGACAAATCTGTGCATTCGACGAATTCGGCTGATTTTGGAACCATATCTAATGTACTATTATTTACGATAGGCGAGGCAGAAGTCTGATGGCCTTCTAACAATAGACTCTTTAGTTTTCCGATGATTTAGGAACGTTGGAATTGGGTCGTTTGTTCGTATTGTTTTGATACGGTTGTTGATCAAACTGTAGTGGTGGACAATTCTAGGCGTATCCTTGTTGAGAATACAATTTATTCGGTTGTAAATACTGTCGAGAATATGTCATCCGTCGTGGAGTGAAATTTTGAACCGATTTATCAGAATTTTGTCTAAAACCTTGTTGTTGTGAGTTTTGGAATCTCTGTCTTGATTCCTGGAATCCCGAGTTCCAATTACTCCTTTGATTACCCCTGTATCCTCCCGAGAAATCTTGGTTCTTCTTATCCGGTCGTGTTTTACAATATTTAATTACATGACCCGTTTCGTGACAATAATGGCAGATAGGTTCATTGGTTGGAAATGAAGAATACATAGGAGCGACAAGATTATGAAAAGGCGGAGCCTGTGAGCGAAAATTTGTTTGTTGTCCAAATTGTTGTCTCAATAGACATCACAACTGGTGAAACTAAAGAAGTAATCACAGGTTTCGATGTGGCAAACTCCCGAGAATAAACCTCTCCGTATTTTCGTAAGCAAATCAAAAATACCACTGGAAAATGGATATTTGTGAGAGCACAAGTCTTTTTAATTTCAGGTGGAAATGCTAACATAATTCGTTGAACTTTCTCTCCTGACAAATGAGGATTAAGATTTCTGAGCAAATTTAATTTTTCCGTTACAAACGTTTCGGGATTATCGCCAAATTTGTAAATTAAATCAAAATTTTTTGACGGTATTCGGATTTTCTGGCAGTTGGATCAAAGAATTCGCACAATTCCTGACAGATAGAATGCCAAATTTCCTCAGAAGAAATATTAGGATTATCCATATCTCGCTTAATTCTAGACCAAATGGAATTGTACGAAGTTTTTTGTGTTACCATCTAGTACTCGATCAAAATTATAAGCGTAGTATCCATCGAAAAATTGAAACTTTGGAAGTCAAGTACTAATCTTTCAATGAAATCATGAGGGTCGGTTGAACCGTCAAATCGTACCACAAATTTTATAGCCTCATGAATAGGTACAGTAGGAGCGGTAAAGTTAGATGGGTAAAGGAAAAGTGTCAAATTTACATTCATCTGCTTGAGTGCACTATCCAAATGTACATAAAACGGTACAACCGAACTTCTAAATGTATGGGGTGGAACCGTAGGAGGTAGGTTAGCAGATTTGTAAAGGTGTTCCGGAATTGGAGGAGGTTTTGAGATAGGCGTCATTCAGTTCGGTACCGATGGCGCCAACCTACTATTCACAATCGGTATAAGTAAAGCTTCGTAACCCACAAATTCCTCCAAATCTCCCTTAAAAAGGCTAGCCGAACAGATTTTTGTGGAATCTGGGTTATCCAAAAGGTTCCACATAATTTCCAAATCGTAATAACCNGGAAAAGTGTCAAATTTACATTCATCTGCTTGAGTGCACTATCCAAATGTACATAAAACGGTACAACCGAACTTCTAAATGTATGGGGTGGAACCGTAGGAGGTAGGTTAGCAGATTTGTAAAGGTGTTCCGGAATTGGAGGAGGTTTTGAGATAGGCGTCATTCAGTTCGGTACCGATGGCGCCAACCTACTATTCACAATCGGTATAAGTAAAGCTTCGTAACCCATAAATTCCTCCAAATCTCCCTTAAAAAGGCTAGCCGAACAGATTTTTGTGGAATCTGGGTTATCCAAAAGGTTCCACATAATTTCCAAAGCGTAATAAACGAGATAAGAATGTGAGATTTTTGAAGAAAAATCAACCCCAAAAAAAATCCAAAAGAAAATTAGGCGAATGTTAACGGTAAATCGTAATTGTAATTAAAGGGAAAAAAATTTTTTTAATTATTCTAAAAAATTTTAAGAAATTAACGGTATCTCGAAAAATTCAAAAAAAATTTAGGTGGAGAAAGAAGTTTGTTTCCAAAAAAAATTTCTCAATAAGTTGAGCAGAGCAGTGGAAGAGCTGATGAATGAAACTTGAGCTCAACAGCGGTCAATCAACTCAACGTAATGGCACGATAAAATTCTGTGAGCGGAGCTAAGCTGAAAATTCCGAATCTTGAGCCTTGACCTCAAAGGTTAAATCCACTTCTTATGCATGAGAATGATTTAAAATTGGATGACACTTACAATTTCCGGATGCCTCACGGATAAAAATGTTGTATAAAAAGTATACCAAAAATCCAGAATTGTCGCTTGCTGTTGATGAGGAGCGGTCTGCCGATATCTGTCCATCAAAGGATCCAACAGGTGTGCTGATTTGTCCTTTGTTAGATCTTGCACGTCAGCTTTTGTGGGAACGATTTAACGTCAGATGGTAGAGTTAATTAATAATAAAAGAGGACTTACGAAAAGGTAAGTTAATTAAGAACTTTAATTTAAATAATAATTAAAACAAGATACTCTAAAGACTAATCAAACAAAGCAGAACAAATTATTAAGAAAGAAAGAGAGATGTCGGCTTGAGATCTCAAAGAGCAATAACCTCTTTCTTTCTTGTTCTCTTCCTTAATTCTCAATTTGGACCAATCGTAACCCGTAAACAAAAATAGTATCCATGGCATTCCCACACAAAGCTGCGCAAATTATCAGCTATTGCTGTTAACATATGAGGGGTTGAGCGTAAAAACGTGCTATCTCCATTCAACATTTTTTTAAATAAAAATGTCGTTGCTAGTAAATAAAGTATAAACAACCCAAACGAAAACAAACAAGATTTTATCAATAAGTTTTGTTTTGTTTCATCCTATTTCAATTTTTTTAACAAACGTAATTTTCGATGTTTCAGCTACCTACATTTACTCAATTTATTCTAAGAACTCCAATCAGAGTTTTTTTTATTAATTACATATCTTAGTTTGCAGTTACTTTATTCAGTAAAATAAAATTTTAAATATGGCTACGCCTGGTATTCATCTTTCTCATAAAGAAATAATCCACATTAATCAAGGGAAAAGGAAGAAGCTCCATCTATCACAACAAGAAAATCATCGTGTTAAAATTAGGAAAGATAGCGAGGAAGAATATTGTGGCATGGCGGAAATCCGGTAGCTATTCAGGCATCCGGGCATTCTGATTCTCAGCATTTTAACATGTTGACCGGATGAGGTTTCTATGAGCCAATTCCTTTGTCTTAAGGACTGAGGAGTTGACTCATACAAATTATCAGAAGAAGGGAAGTGAACACTCTTTGTGGCAGAGTTTCCGAGAGCATAAATAGAGGTTAAGCGCTCGCTTAGAGAAGGGATGTGGCCATTACGTTTTTGTCTCTCGTCCGAGAAGGAAGGCAAGAAGGAAGTTCATTGCATTTTGTTTCTTTATTGTTCTTGTCTTGAGTAAAATAATGAATCTCTTAAGTGATTCTGTATTGAAGTTGTATGAGAAAAATTGGTAGTTATTTCAGTGTTTAATTGTTGGGTTGATTGGTGTTGATTCGATCCATTGGAGGAGGAGAGAGAGAGAAAGGTTTTTCCCGTAGGAACAGTAAGTGTATGTGTAGTGTCAAAGGATCCCCCATCCCTTCGAAAACCGTGGACTCGGCAGGGCTCCATCCCTGCTCAGGGTCAGAAGTCCCGCGTGGCAAAACTCCATCTCAGCGAGCGACCCTAGTTCTTCGAGTTCCCCTTGACATCACACATTATCTTCGGTAATCTCGGTCTCCGATACCTCCGGTGTGGCTGGGCTGGACGGAGCTCCTGGAGTTAGGAAACAGAGGCCCGGACGCTCCGGTCACACTCGGGACATCGGGACCCAATACTTCATTGATCCCCCACGGAATCCCCCAGAACGGGAGAGTGCAACCCGACCTCAAGGAATCGGGAAGATGTGGATTTCGGTCCACCGGTAAGTTTCTTAGACTTGGATTAGTTGAAACAAAGAACTCCCAGAGAGTCCGGGGAGGTCCCAGTTCACCCGCGGATCGAGTAGTCAAGAGATCCTAAAGAGTCCGGGGAGAACCTGGTTCACCCGCGGATCAAGTGATCCGGAGATCCCAGAGTATCCGGGGAGAACCTAGTTCATCCGCGGATCAGGTGATCCGGAGATCCCAGAGAATCCGGGGAGAACCCAGTTCACCCGCGGATCGGGAAGTTCCAGGGATCATAGAAAGAGTAGATTCCGGATCCCCCGTAAATCAGGACAATAGGAATCCCCAGATTAAAGCTATTGTTCAACTTCCTCAGAGACAGGAAAAAGAATTCTCACAGTCTGGAGAACCGATTTCGATATTCCCTTCAGGATTATCGCATTCCCCACCGGAGAGTTCGGACTACAGTACCAGACCTCGGAGTAGAGTAGTTACTGTCCCAAAGTTTGGAACGAGTCCGACAAATAGATCCAGACTCTGAACGGGTCCGGTACCCATAGTCCCTATTGTAATAGATCGGTCCAACCCGTAGAGCGCCTAAGATCTGTGTAATCCGCAGATCATCCCAGATCTGTGTGATCCGCAGATCATCCCGGATCATTGTGATCCGCAGATCGTTCCGGATCATTGTGATCCGCAGATCGTTCCGGATCATTGTGATCCGCAGATCGTCCCGGATCATCGTGATCCGAAGATCATTGTGATCCGCAGATCATCCCGGATCTGTGTGATCCGCAGATCATCTCAGATCTGTGAGATCCGCAGATCATCCCAGATCTGTACTACCCGCAGAACACCCCGGATCTGGACGACCCGCAGATCATCCCGGTTCTATGTGATCCGCAGATCATCTCAGGTCTGTGAGATCCGTACATCACTCAGGATGCATATCACCCGCAAATCATCTGAGATCCGCGGAATATCCAAAGATCCAGAACTCGGAAACATCGGGCAAAGTTGGATTTATCTCCGAAGATGAGATAAATGAGGTAATCCGAGCCTAGTCCCAACATTGCTAATCTTTCCCACAGGGATTACACCCGAAAGGGTATCATAATAATTAATTAAGAAAAAGACCCCATCGGAATGACAATTTAGAGAAATAATTAAACAGGGGAAAAATTGGACACCGTGCCACAATATATTGGAAGAAGTGGGAAGTTTACTGCTGAAAAAATTACACCAATGGAAAATGTAAAATTATAATTATATATTACTTACAACTTATTATAGTTTGTTCTGCAGGACTTAGTATGCAATGAGAGACGTCAGCATCTTGGATGTGCTTTAGAAATAGCACGAAAACTTGCTGTTTTTGACGAGTTCTTCGCTTGTGGCTCATACAATACCCAGACTCACATTTTAAGAGCCTTTATGGATTCTGAGGCAGTTCAACGAAGAAGAGGCGATAACCCTGAGCAAAGTCGAAGAAATGCTACTTATAAGTATTATTCGCCACAGGCGAATGGGATTAAGCTTCAGGTTTGCCGAAATACCTTTTGCGCTGTCTTCGGAGTCACGCGATCCAGAATCCTTTCAATCCAAAAACAAATTTTAAATGGTATGCTTTGTCTCGATGACGAAAGAGGAAATCATGATGTGAGACCAAGAACTTTGCCTCTCAGCATCCGCTTAGAAATTTTGGAACACATTCGATCATGACACTGAAGAAAGCCATTACACACGAAATGTAAGATAGTGGCAATAATTTTAAAATTACATTGATAAAAATAAAATAAAGTGGTTTATAAAATAAATAGAAGGGGGGACCGTTGCGTCAGTACTTGCCGCAAGATTTAAATGTCTCAAAAATGTTTCAAAACTTCAATGCTGTAATGGGACCAGATGGTAACAATCTAGAATGGGCATACAGAGTGAGATTTCGAGAAACTGGTCTTAAATTTGGACTCCCGCTATCCGATACATGTGACGAATGTGATAGGTTGCGATACGTATTCAAGCCGAACTCAAAGAACAAGCGCTTGAAGATTTATGGATTCAATCTGTAGAACACCATCTACTTGCAGAAAGTGGGTACACAGCTCTAGGTCAAGATACAAATATAAGCAAGGAGAACCCAAACTACGTTGTGGTTTGCGTTGACTTGCAAGAAGTACTGCTTTCGCCCATCTTGACAAATTCTGCCTACTATTATCAACAAAAATTTTCCACCTACAATTTTGGTATAACAAGTCCTGCTACTGATACTTCGACGATGTGCATTTGGACCCAATGTGAAGGTCAGCGTGGAAGTTGTGAAATTGCTTCATGTTTTTATTACGTGTCACAAAACTATCAAATTCTTCCAAATGGAGGTCAACAAACCCTTGTTGTTTGGAGTGACCGTTGTGCAGGTCAAAATAACAATTTTCTGATGTTGTGTATGTATAAATATTTGTACACCTTCGGTATTTCTCCCAGGTAAACGAATATAAAGTTTAAAGATATTAAAGATTTAATAGACATGTGCTCATATTAAAATTTATATCTTGAAATGTTTATTTATAAACTATATATTAAAATTAAAATTAATTATTTTTTTGTAAATTTCAGATACACCAGAAATTCATGACCTCTGGGCACTCCTTTCTTCCATGTGACCGACAATATGCACTTATCGAAAAAAATAAAAAGACTGCAACTATTCATTCACCTAAAGATTGGATTGAAGTAATTTCGCGAGCGCATCCTTCTAGACCCTATACTATTTTGAGGATGAACGAAGGTAGACTTTTAAACATACAAGAACTTCGAAACAGATGTCATTGGCCTGTTTCTTTGAAAGTCACAAAAGTCAAGTGGATACGAATGGAAGAAGAGAATCCTAACACATTCTTTACAATGACAGAGCATAACAATGTTATCGGATGGACTCAGCATTTTATGAACAATTTCTTGGGATTCGGAAATGTTCAACTTTTACCCCTGTATCAAAACCCTCTACCACTGTCAGCCCTTCTTACGAATGATCTTAGAGTCATGCAACCATTTGTATCCTTAAGTTCTAGAGCATTTTGGCAATTTTTGGAACAGTAGGTATTCAGTGGATATCCTTCCGAAATTGAGATGCTTGGATTACGCATGGTAAAAGAACTTTTTGAATACAGTAACTGAAAAGAGATAACAATGGTTAATAAATTTGGTGCTTTATTTTTAAAGGTTGTTCTCTTGGACGGTGCTAAGGTACATGGGTTTGTAACATGGCGTCTAACGGAAAAAGTAAGTGAGAAATAAAAGTGTTAAAACATTAAAATTATTCCATATTAAGGTTTTAATCATTTATGTAATAATTATTAATAATGTATCCAGGATGAATAAAATATGGCGGTCATGAAGTTGATTTTTCACATCGAGATCTGGCAAGTACGCCCAAAAACATTTCAAATTTTTTGAATGTGTTTTCGCTAATTATAGATGCTCCTCCAAAGAAATAAAATATAATGTAACAACAGAAGAGGTTAAACATGATCTAATTTAATTTATTACATTTGCATCTGCTTTCACGATTATTTTACGTCAATGTTGTTATTATATAAAAACAAAAAAAAATTAAATAAAAATAAAAAAAAAAATAAAAAATAAATAAATAAATAAATGCATCTGAAAATATTTAATTTGCTATAGAAACCCAAACATGCCAAGTTCACTTTCGTAACTAGGCAAATTTTAAAAATATTGAATGAAGATAGCACGTTTTTACGCTCAACCCCTCATATGGTCAGCCAGTTTTCTGTCGTAAGATATGTTTAATTTTTTTTGAGCTATGTCCCATGGAAACAGAATTTTTCACTTCCTGTTACAACTCACGGTTATGAAGCTTCTGCCTGCTTGACAGTGATGTTATTCTTGCGCCTAATTTTCTTAGTCGACGCTTTTGTGACTAGTAAAGCTGGATCTATAGTTGCCTTTCCCCGACCGTGCTTCGAGGAAAGTGCGGTGTGGTTAAAAAATTTCAATGACACAATCAGTTTTTCCCAAGGCAACTGCATTCAAATAGGTACTGAATGTTTTTAACCACACCGCACTTTCCTCGAAGCACGATGGGGGAAAAGCTACTCTAGTTTCAGCTTAAACTTTTTTTTTTGTAAGATTTTTTAAATAAATTGCACAGACGACAAACAGATTTTGTAAAACTAGCAACGCCGTAACAACAACCTTAACCCAAACTTAGCCTAACCCAACTTCATAATCGTCAGCATTTTGGTTCTGCGTGTACTTCATCACCTTTATTCAAATTTAAATTAATGTGATTAATCAAGTAACTACAATTTAAACTTTATAGTGGGTGCTTAAGTTTCGGAATTCGGATTATCATATGGTAAATAAATAATAATGCGTTCAAAATCCACGTGCGACGACAGTTTCAACTACAGTGGACCTCGCCTATAATGAATTTTAGGGACCAGATATTCGGTTCATAACACCCGATGTTTATTATAGCCGAATAATGAACAATACAAAATTTAAACTTATGTTCATGACATCCGATGTTTTGACTTTTCTTAGTTCAATGTTTTTTTCTAGATACTGCAGCCTCACAATCCAAATAAACCAAAAACTTACTTGAACAGAAAAAAATGTAGATAAAACTGTCTGGAATATCTTCAGAATTCTACAATGATTTACTCACAATTTAGAGATGCTGTATCAGTGGATAAAGAATAGTAGATAATTAAAATTTGACAAGTCTTATTTTGTCCACTGTGCCACAGAATAATAAAAAAACGTTGGTGCAGTGATTCAAAACTTCAATTCTTCATTCATTCACAACTCATTTTATTAAATTGGCATAACTTTTTCAACATAATAGGTCTGGTTCATCTCTCACGATGGTGAAATGAAGGGCTAGACCGCAAGATATGGTTCATTACACCCGAGTGTTCATTTAACCGAGTTCATTATGTCCGAGGTTTTCAACATTAATTTGCCTATCTCTAGGCAGGGACAGGCGGTTCAGGTTCATAATACCCGTGGTCACATTACATCCGGGGTCATCATACGCGAGGTCCACTGTATGTCAAAGAAAATAGCTCCTGTAACACAAAATTTCGACTAATTATATCGTATTTTAAATAATTTTTTTAATTTAAAATTTAACAAATACGATATAAATACAATATAATCGACCGAAATTTTTAGTTTCAAAATGTGAATCAATATGTATTTTTTTAAATACATATTGATGCACATTTTGAATGTAAAAGTGTTAGCAAATTTCGGAAATTCAACAAACCAAATTTTGAAATTTTCGTATTAATTTTGAAATTTTGAAATTAGGTGAGAGTTTTCCTGTTGACTGAGTCCAAACTGTATTCATATTGTTAAGGCTCTGGTCTAAATCGACCAACTTACTTGAATTTAGTTAGACGAAATTCCCAGAATCCAATAACACAATTCACTAATCAATTAACTAATTGATTATATAAGCAAAACTAATTGAATTTATAATAATTTAAAACTAAAACTCTAGCTCAAACTTTTAACTTTTGAAATTTGTGGCTTTCTCACAAGCTTGCCTCTTGACTGTCAGTATTTAAAAATCCAATAATTAAACAAAACCCTATTCAATAAATCTAACAATTTAGAACAATAAGATAAAAATAATCTTCATTTAATAATAAAATTATTTAAAAACAAAACAAAACACCTAGCTCAACAATGAGTTTCCTGATTCCCATTGTTGAGAAATCCTGTTCGCTGCTCAAGGAACTAACCTTGTTGTTTGAATAAAGATTAAGAACAGAATGAGTCTCTGGACTCCGGGCCCAGGGTTTTTATATCCTCCAATCCCTAGAGTGCCTCGTGTACAAAAACTATTTATTACATTATTGTAATAATAAAACAAAAAAAAATATAAAAATAAAGTAAAGCTAAGCTTACTAATTTCGATAATTAGTAATAAAACAAAGAAAATAAACTAAAGACAAAAGTAAGTCAACATTTACACAAATTATCTAATAATAATTTATAAAAAATAATAATACAGTTGACTTTTAACTAAAAATACATTAGAACTGTAACAATGTTTGTTTATTAAAAAAAAATTTTTTTTTGGTAAGTAAAGATGGAAATTGAGTTGGGTAGAAGTGAGCGGTAAAAACTGTATTGTAATATTTTTTCCCAATTATTACCTCACAGTTAATAAGTTTCTCATTGGATGAAATAGGTACGCGGTAGTTTCTGCGTTTTACGAGAATACCAGATACCAGGATAAAAATTTTGTCATATTTTGACTTATTCATCCTGAAAAACAATAAAATTTTAATTAAAAAGTTCTAAATATTTTAGATATTTAGAAATACGTGTTACTGGAAGTAACAAAAATGATAAGGATCCTGTCTGAGCTCTGTCACTAGGACTTTCTCCACGAATGAGTCTTCTTTGGAAAATATTCCTCATGTAATGTTGTTCTCTTCTTGTGTTTCATTAAACGACGAAGCAGAAGCAGTTTAAGTACGTATATAATTTTTTCGGAAACCATTTCAAAATTTCAAAATTAAAAAAAATATCGATCCAAAGTTTTTTCCGGTATTTGAGGGCCTTCCTCTAATGAGGAGGTCTCTCCATTCACTTTATTTTTCTTAAAATTCAAACTGCATGATTACGGCAAAAGCCTGAAAAAGTGTTCGTTGCCTTGACATTTAACTTAAAACTGATTAGCAAAACCAATAATCAAAAATTAAAATTAAGCCAAACGTTTCAATTTCCTAGACATTTTCGGTGTTCTTCGGACGCTTATTTTCACAATGTAGCTCATGATGTTCTACCGGCTGTCCGGTTACGAATGGGAATTTTTTTTCCTATACTCAAAAGTTGAACAAATATCCTTCCTCTCACTACCTTGGGTGACGCTACAAAGATGGGCAAATCGACAAACCATAATTCAAACATAGTTTGAATGAAATAAATATAATATATTAAGTTAATCCTAATACAACAGTTTTCTAAGCTAAATTAAAACTAATATTTAAATAATTTTCTGTCTGTTTTGGCAGATGAAACGAAGGCAGATCCAAATAACACGAAAGGTGCAGATTAGTAAAAAATCTAACACATAAGTGTTAAATGTGGCTGTTGTAGCCCTCATTTCTCCATGTCAGTAGGCAGCGGGAACTAGTGCTGCTTCCCCTGGACCTTGAATCTAAAAGAGAAAATATAATGATGTAAATTTTAATTCACTAATTTCAATAACACATTAATCTAAATCCAAGTTTCAAATATTTGTATAAACTACCAATTGTATAAACCCATCCATGACCAACATAATTACCATTTCTTTGTCTTTGGTAATCGGATCTCACCACGCTCTTTCTGCTCGCCTGGATCCATTTTCACAGCGCTCAAAGGGATGGGCTTATACGATTGGTAGTTAATAAAGAATATTTGAAACTTGGATTTAGATTAATATATTATTGAATTTAGTGAATTAAAATTTACGTCATTATATTTTGTCTTTCAGATTCAAGTTGCAGAGGATGCAGCACTAATTCCCGCTGCCTAGTGACAGGGAGAAATGGGGGTTACAGCCACATTTAACACTAATCTCCACCTAGTATTATTTGGGTATGTTTTCGTTTCATCTGCCAAAACAGACAGAAAATTATTTAAATATTAGTTTTAATTTAGCTTAGAAAACTGTTGTATTAGGATTAACTTAATATATTATATTTATTTCATTCAAACTAAGTTTGAATTATGGTTTGTCGATTTGTCCATCTTTGTAGCGTCACCCAAGGTAGTGAGAGAGGAAGGATATTTGTTCAACTTTTGAGTATAGGGAAAAAAATTCCCATTCGCAACCGGACAGCCGGTATTTCCTGTTCTGTTTGTTTTTGCCATAGCATGAGATAATTGACCATGAGCAATATCTCTGACGATAAGTCAAGAAAGTCACAAAACAAAAGATATGAATATTTGCTATTTTGACTTTACCAATTCTTATAGTTTGTTTATGCTTTGTTTATAGTTTGTTATAATTTGTTGATTAACAGCAGCAAAAAATGTAAATGGAGATATCTCCGTATTAGAGAAAGGTCCTCAATTGTCCCTAATGAAAAGCAAGAGCAAGGAACGAGAAAGGCTTTTTGGTTCAATAACAGTTTGTATGCGATTGGGGAAAGGGACATGGACGTATTATAGAACCAACTAAACTTTACGTTGCGTGTGCGTAAATTTTCACGGACTGACTAAAAAACTTACCAGGAAGGTTGACCGAACTCCTTACCACAACTAAAACATTAAACTTCTTCTTCAGACGTGGAAACGTTTGTTTCTGGTTCACTTTCACTGCCGAGAGTGATAACTAAGCTTACACAACATAGTTCAGCCACCAATTGGTTAAAAAAAGTTCTTTCCATTAATTTTTATTTACATTTGTTGATTAATACTGAATGAAATCAAAAAATTTCCATACAGACTTGCAAACTAAACCAAGAGCAGACGTACATTAAAATCCAATACACTAAGTTAGTATTGTGTGCTTGACATAAAACAAAACATTTCGGTGAGTTCTCAGATCATAAAAATGTTTCAATTCGTTGACATGTCTTCTTAGGCAGTAAATGAATGAATTAGTTGATGTGTTATGAATTTTGATAGGTATTAATATAAACAAACGGTTTGTCAATTGAATTTGGACCGGTTTGCAAGAACAGTTGGAACGACTCACTCCCAATGTAATTGACATTGTCTAATTGAAAACGATGGTTATTTCATACCTGAAACACAATTGAAGAAATATCTTCGTTGTTTCGAGCCGGTGGTTCATTCAGTCGAAGATGTTTTCCCTTGATTGTAAAATATCGTTTATTTTCTGGTGAATATATCAAGGTTAATTCAATTTGATTCAATGGATCCCCAATACTTGGTAACTTTCTGTACTGTGGTCCACTTCTAAAAGAACGATGAGAAAAAAAANATATCGTTTATTTTCTGGTGAATATATCAAGGTTAATTCAATTTGATTCAATGGATCCCCAATACTTGGTAACTCTTTCTGTACTGTGGTCCACTTCTAAAAGAACGATGAGAAAAAAAAAATGAGGTTCAAAGGTTATATTAACTTGACGAAGGATAGGGATTGAAGTAAAATAATGTTAATAATTATGATGGATATTACTTACGATCATTTATGCTCTATGCAATGTGTACAATAATACTTGAAAGTCCATTTTGTACACGACATAATTCTGAAATTATACCTTTTTAAGTTTCTATTGATGAGATTAAACAGAAACAATGTATAGGTGTTATTAGAGTTGTCAGGATGGTTTAAAAATGTCTAAATATAAGATGGAGGTCATTGAATGGAAACAAAGGTCAATAGACTAATTATTTTTATTAGTTAATAATTGGTCCAGAAAAAAAATATAGAAAAGTTTAGTTTTCTATTGCAAAGTAGGATTTCCGTCATAATTAGTGAACAAGCTTTAGTTTAGTTACTATTGCTAAGTCTTACTGTACATCTTCTTCCGTTAGGAATAACATGGGACAAAAGTAGCTTCCAGTGGTCTTAAAATCCTGTGGACAAGTGCATACATTCCCTGAGTAAATTCTTTCATAACTATATTCATAGAGTCTTGTCGTATTTAGGATGAATTTATTCAAATAGTTTAATAGACATGTCATCTTCAGGCTGAATCCATTGTTGCTGATTACCAAACTTGGTGTTGCCAAAAATCCATGAACACAAGCTTAAATAAAACTTTCCTAACTGGCTATTGCAACAGCAATAACCAATTAGAAAATTAGTAAAAAGTCCAGCAAGTCACGTGGATCTAAAAAAAAACAATAATTATTAAACTGCAATACTCTTGTTTACTAATTAAGATGTCCAGAATCTCCCCGCCCTAATAGGCGAATATCTAAAGTGAGATTGGGTTATCGCCTTGAGCTGAGCGAGACCCTGAACACCACCCTAAATCAACTACCACCCCAGAGCGGCATGACTAGCAATATAGGCTTCTGGATACTTCGACATATTTCGTATGCTTCTTTCAAACGCATTTGATGATGATTACAATTTATAACTCAATTAAGACTATACGTTGTATACTTCTTTCACTATTCAAAAAAAAATTCACTGATTCTACGTTATGAATAATCCAAAAATTGGTCACACATATGGAAATCAATTGCCTTGATTACAAATTAGAACTTTGCATTCTCAATCGTGTCTGATATTCCAAAGTTGCCTATTTTGCCAACACGCCTACCCCGGTATTTCGCGCAACCATCCAGTGCGTTTACAAATCCGCACCACACCGGGGCTTCTCGTCTTGCACCCACAAAGGAATGGCCACCCAACCTCACTTCCTGACACTGAAGTAATTCTTAAAGTTGTTGTTGATTGCGCAATATTGTAATGTGAAAATTCTAATATCATAGGTAGAAAATAAATATTGCTAAACTGCGCGTAAATTATAACTAGTAATCATTTACCTTTTTCGTGCGTGGAGTGTTATAGGCATAATCCTTCGTTGATGTGCTGGTTCAACTCCGTTTGCTGGAACAAGTTCTAATAAAAGTTATTCAAGTTAAACAAAATCCATTCTATTATTTATTTGAAATAGTAAAACGGAGATTAGCAAGCATAATCCAGTATTCAATAAAAACACTAATAATGATAAAATTATACACTTCTTTCTCAATATAACACAATAAATACAGCTAAGATAAGAAAATTATTTTCTTCAATTGGCACGAAATCTAGATGAGAGCGAAACAGAATTAGAATTGTGATTAACTCAAGACTTTATTGAATATTGCCTTACTTCATAAAAAATTCATTCGCCATCATCATCTTCATCCGTATTCAATCTTTGTTCATCGTCACCAGCTTCTAGAGCAGCAGCAGCGTCCAATATTCCAATAGCAAAGTTCTTTCTGTTCTTTGCCTCTTCCGGATGGTAGCGTCTATGTCCAAGGTACAAAATGACCGAAGCCACATGAGAACAACATCCAAGTGTACGTGACCCTGTCTTGCAGCAACAGTACCATCCGGATATAGCATCTGAGCATGATTCATCTGGTAGGAATTGGATCCATAAGCTATGCCTGTTAGAATTTGAAAATCTTGATTGAATTTTTGCGCGTATTAGATTTTCTTCCTGTTTGTGGATGAAGTATTTGTACTCAGAGTTTGAATCCATATGCTGCGAAGTGTAATATTCTGCCATATTTATTTGATAAACTCCTATGGTGAGTATTTCCAAATCCTCTTTTGTTAGAATTGGGAACAATGGCACACTGTCTTTAGAAGCTAACCCCCAAATTGTTCTTTTTGTTCCGAGTTTCTCTTTTTCTATTCTTTTTTGAAGATAATTGAGGCAATTAATTTTTTCCAAGGCATTCTCCACTAAACGAAGTTGTCGATCTGAATCCTGAAGTATTGGTGGGCTGTAAGCATTCGTGATTCCACAAGCAATCTGAAACAGCTTCCCCAAAATAGGAAGATAGGAGTTCGGAATTACTTGATCGAAAAATCTGAATTTGTTTTTGATTCTTCCATTCACAGCTTCTACGACCCATCGCAGCATTGTCACTTGTCTTGATTCGTTGGCTTGAATATCTGAAAACTGCTTCTGATTTTTTGGTAGCAAATTGGGCATGTGAGAATACAAAGCATGATCTTCCACTTCTTCAATCACATCACGGAATCCACGATCTAAAACAAGGGAGTCGCCAATGTCGACAAAATCCATAATCGAGTTTCCGTTTGTGCAGTTGAGCATATTCTTCAAAATACAGTCATCGTTGTTATTTCCATCTGCTAGCCATGGTCCTTCAGTGTTTACTATGTATCCCGATGGAGTAACTACCATCATGGGCTTCACAAGATTGCGATGTTTATGAGCAGAAAATGTTTTCCTTTGAAACTCAAAGTTTGATGCTTTCTGAATGTATAAATATGTACCATCAAGAATCAGAATCATAGTCTTCATCCCTCTGGAGTAGCTTGTTGAATGATTTGATACTGTGATCTACCAATACATCTTCTCGTTTCATGTGCTTATATCTCAAGTGCAATGGCACAAATTTTGAGTATAATGAGTTTGCAATAGTGTGGAATGTATCACCTACACTGGATGAATTTTTGATTCCAAACATATATCCCAATATTTTTAGACTGAAATTCAACCTAAGCTTCATCAAGAATAAGGCAACAGCGTTTCGTTTACTTCTGTTGCGGCTACTTCTAATGTCACTGGAGCAACATTTAAGTAGGTCTTCAAAGTTCGGCTTTGAAACACCCAGCAGCATTTCGTAGTCATCATTTGATTTTTCATTGGCATATGAAAAATCGACGGGTGATGTTTTCATCTCAGCTACAGCTGCTAGCTTTTGTATTAATTGAACTATTTTTTTTCTATTAACCCTTGTATGAGCAAAATCAGGCTTAATTTGTGCAATCGATGATTCTGTGAATTTACCATTTACGACGTGCTCTTTGCAGCAGCGATTTGTTTCAGGGATGTAAATTTTTCGTTTAAGAAAGGCTTATAAAATAGCTGCCTTCGGGATCCTTCCCCGTCCTTTCTTCGCACAAATGAAACAACATCTCTGAGAAGCAATGCAAGATTTAATTCCACGATATCTTTTGGCATGAGGTTTATTGCTGGGAGCAGTAGACACAGTTGAAACAATTCGAGACAAATCTGAACAGCCTGAAGTTTGTGAGCATGAACCACTTTCACAGTTTGCATCTGAAATATTATTATTTAGTTTGTTCCAATAAATCCCATAACACTTTTTCCTATTTATCAAAAAATGTAAAGTTAAGTCAAATTCGAGTAAAACTTCAGTGTTAAATTAAATATCTGAATATATTGCAAGATAAAGTTATAATCATCAATGCCCACCAGTTAAACCATTATTACACCCCTACCTCTCATGACTTCATGTTCTCATAGCATAATATTCTAGGAAGACAAATGGACAAATTATGTTAAATGTTACCTAAAAATTCCTGAGAGAACCTCACACTTGACGAATCCAACTGCGATCCACTCGGAACAGATATTGTCTCTTCCATCATTTCAGAAAGTGAAGGTAATTGTTCAACCTGCAAACGTATTCCGTCGTCATCATATCGTGATACCCAAAATCCATTTGGTAATTGTATCCATTCATCCAACCCAACTCCATCAGTTTCAGTTCCAACCAAAGTTAATGAGTCAATGGAAGCATTTCCAATTCCATCAGATCCAGTTTCAGAGTTAGACCTCAATGTTGACTCACATGAGTCACTTCCGAGCTCAGAAGTATCGTTTTGAGAGCCGGATATCATCGAGTCTGATTCGACGTTTCCATTTTCCTCAGATGTGTTTGGAGAGCCAATTGTCGCTGTTGAGTCAGTCAGATCAAAACTAGGTCCATCAGATTCGGTTTCAATGGCAGTATTTTTTGCGAAGTTGCGTGTGTGATTTCCGGTTTCCTCAGATCCATTTCTCGTGTCATCAGTCAAAGTTGAGTCAATCATATCTAAAACAACTTGATCAGAAACAGTTTTAAAGCAAAAACGAGTATAATGTTAATAGTTATAAAAATTATAATACAATTATAATACTTTTGCCTCAAAAATTATACTATTAACAGTTGTAAGATTTATAGCACAATTATACTAGTTATTCACTAACCAATTCGTCTTTTTGGTTTGGGCGGGATAAAAAAGTAGTCCATCCTTGGTTTCAATTTGCCAGAGGACTTCTGTATTTCCAAGGAACAAGCAGAGCATAATAGATGATTTTGATTTGCTAAGACTCCATCAACTGCCAAGTATAAGGGCCAAATCTGATTCCCGGAAGCTCTTAACGGATATTTCTCTCGTACTTGTTTTTTACACCGACTACACTTCCACCGAGCCATGATGAAATCTAACTTATCTATTACTGAAACTGTATTAACTTATTACTAAAAACTGAATTAAACAAGAATTATTAAGAACAATTAAATAAGAATTAAAATATAACTCAAGATTTGATTTCAAATAATGACAATTGACAATAACAATAATTGACTTTGCTAACACAAGTACAAAAATAAATACAAAATATGAATATCTTGTAACTCAAATGTTTATATTATTATAAACAATTGAGGAAATTCAATTGGTTCTGTAATCATGGAAACGAAATTGCACTAGAAAAATTATCATTAAATATTTTTTTATGAACTGACTCATGGTTTGGGCTATTAACAATTTAATTCGATGTTGCAGTGTTCAAAAAAAATGTTCTAATTATGGAGAGATAAATGAAGTTATAGATCGGCCATAATTGAATTGCCTAACTGACTGCGAAGTATGAAAAATTTTACTTTTAATATTTGATCCATTTACTTTATATGTTAAAACATATTTTAATAAAAAATCTTAATTTTAATTTCTGTGTGTTGCAGTGTGCTAGAATTTTTTTTATTAATTCCCATTCAGGTTTTACTATTTCAGTACAAAATTCCACACCTCCAAACCAATGCCAACTTGTTCTAATACGTGGGCCCAAAATAATGACATAATCGAATTAGGCCTTAACCTTACTCGATTCAATGTAAACATATTATATTCAAGTTTCACTATCGTTTTTCCTTTTTTGACTGTTACTATTAGCGGTAGTAAGTTATCGTGTTTGGCACCCAATCGTAATTTTTTCCATCCAAATTGGTTGAGTTTTGAACTCTAGGAATTGATGCCTCAGCTATATCTATTCTTTTCGTATTCTACTTTTTAATTAAGAGACTTCGGGTTGGAGTCCGAGTTTCGAACTCGAATCCGTTTCCAATTTTGAGTAAATCATAGCTTTAGGCATTGGAGAGCGTGTCTATTTGATAGGCACTAAGAGGGGATGTTGGGACATGGATGACTTGGTGGAACATAGAGTAGTCAATCACACGCTCTCCTGTTTTTGATTTTTTTGATGTTATGCTCTTGAAACGATTGGCTGGATGAGAAGAACAAACATTAATCTCTACACAATCAACTCCACCGTTTGACAAGAAGTTTTTATCTTACCCCATAGTATTTCTGAGGGCATGTAGGAACTTCTTGCTTGGGTTGTGAGTCCAGTGGCCTCAACAATTCCTTCCAAAACAACAATGATTTCAAACTTTGTGTTGTCAGGTGAGAGGTCAGTAGCGGAAAGGCGGTAGAGTGGAGATTTCGAGTTGATCCTATGAATGACGATTGTAGGCCAAAAGAGGAGGAGCTTGTTATCTTTCTCTCCTTCTCCGTTCACCTGAAAATCAAATGATGATTAATGATGAAAGGGTTTGTTAAATCATTTAATTTAATTAATTTAATTCTTAATTTTAATTCACACAATATTGATAAATTAGTAAAAATTAACAAATAAAAATTTATGAAAAGCAAAATGGCGAATAAAAAAAGTTAATCAGTGCTACATATATTATATAAACCTACATACATATTACATTATATAATATATGCAATAAATACGTAACAATAAATATATTTGCATTTTTATATTTAAGCATAGGGTAATCTTAGGGGCTGACTTGTCGAAAAATCCTGAGAAAAAAAGCATACACCATACACCATACACCAAATACCGTATGTTCCACATTAGTTTACTGTGAATTTTCCGCTTTTCCCCAAAAAAAATAACCAAGGAGGCTTAATAATTTATTCTCGACTGAAATGTGGTGTGAATTTAGCCAACACTAAATTTAATTTATTCTCGACTGAAGATAAAGGTGGTGTGAACTTGGCCAACACTAAATTTAATTTATTCTCGACTCTGAAGATAAAAGTGGAACTTAGCCAACACTAAATTTAATTTATTCTCGACTCTGAAGATAAAAGTGG